>JAPZVO010000630.1:0-29846 GCA_029962745.1 Echinometra lucunter
CCTGCGCTATATAGACAACTACTCTGGTATCTCTACATGCCCGAGGGAGGGGTTGTTTTCTCTCATTCAGCATTTCAGTGAATTCGACTCTTCACTGCAGCTGACTCATACAGTTTCCACTACCTCGGTGGTTTTCCTGGACGTTGAACTTATGTCGCAGTCACACCAACAAAACCGACTCCAAACCGACCGATGGTATGTCATTGAAAATAACGTAATGGTTTTGATCGGTCTGGAGTCGGTTTCGTTGGTGTGACTGCGACATTACTCTTGATGGGGCCCGACTCAGAACTGGAGTTCACTACAAACCTACCGTTCCCACTGTTTCCTGAACTACAAATCGTCTCATCCGCCCTCCTGCAAACGATCTATCACTGCCTCTCAGTTCACGCGGATTCGCAGACTCTATAGCTCTGATGAAGAGTACGTACATTGTGTCGACGAGATGGGGAACTCTCTCTCTCCTTCTTTAACTTTGCTTCCTTCTCCTTTTTCTCTTTGCTTTTCCTTTCCCGTTCCCTTCTTCCTCTCTCTCTACTCCTTTATTCTCTTCCTCTGTTTATTTTTTTTTCATTTTCCCCCTTTTTTCTTCCTTTTTCTTCTTTTTATCTTTTCTTCTTTCCTTTTCCCTTTTCTTCTTTTCTTATTTTCTACTTTTCTATTTTTTCTCTCTTTTTCACCCTTCCTCTCCCTTTTCTATTTATCTCTCTTTTTCATCTTTTCCCCCTCTTTATCGTTTTCTTTCCTTGACTCTTTTTTTTTTCGATTTGTGCGCTCTCTTTCAAAGGATCATTCTGTTATTCGCATCATCATATCCCGTTTAAGCCCTATTATATGGGCGAAATAATTTTATTAACGGAGTCTTCATTTATACTTTTGTCTTTATATACACACACCTCACAAAAGTAACTAACCACTTTGTCTTTGGATCATAGCTCAAATACGCCGTGTTGTCTGTTTTAACAGAATTTGAAAGAAAATTTAATTTCAAACATTTTGACACTGCATTGGTTGAAATCGAATAAAGAATGTAAGCACAGTGGCAATTCATATGCAAATACCTCCAAAATAAAAGGTGCAGCAATCCCTATCAATATGATATTCCCTATTCACAGAATAGATTCTGGCTAGTCAACTTCATCTGATTTTTCCTGGACAACAGGTATAAAAACACAGAAATGGTCTATTAAATTAATGACTGTCAAAACATGTGGCGATCAAAGTCATTCTAAATGCAATTGAGGTAATGGATGTCCGGCCAGGAAAAGTGTCAGGGCCAAATGGATGCCTAGGTTGTCTGAAAATGGGAAATGGCATCTTGCCGGACAGACAACCTGGGCATCATTTTAAGCGATGCCACTTTTCTTTGCTGGACATCCATTGCCTCATGCATTTTGAATGACTTTGATCGGCACATGTTTTGACTATCATTAATTTTATCGACCACCTTCGTGTTTTGTTTTTTTTATATCCTGTTGTCCGGAATCAGTAGGGATTGCTGCAACTTTTATTTCAGGGGTATTTGCATATGAATCGTCATTGTGCTCACATTCTTTACTTGATTTCAACAAATGAAGTGTCAAAATGTTTGTAGTTAAATTTTCTTTTAAAATTCTGTCAAAAGTTGTCCGATACAACGCACCATATTTGAGCTTTAGTCTAAAGACAAGGTGGTTTGTTACTTTTTCTAAGGTGTGTGTGTGTGTGTGTGTGTGTATATATATATATATATATATATATATATATATATATATATATATATATATATATATATACATATATATATATATGGGTGTGT
The DNA here is from genome assembly GCA_029962745.1 of Echinometra lucunter. Taxonomy (NCBI): domain Eukaryota; kingdom Metazoa; phylum Echinodermata; class Echinoidea; order Camarodonta; family Echinometridae; genus Echinometra; species Echinometra lucunter. The sequence goes on from JAPZVO010000630.1 coordinate 1,799, forward strand.
GTGTGGGTGTGTACATATACACTCGACCAAAAAAGTAAGTCTCTTAACAATTTCCTATATCTCAAAAAGTGTATTACAGATTTTGATCACTCAAATGAATGAATAAGGATTTTTCTTACGCATATAGTGAATGGTGTCTGCCAAATGATGGCATTGTTGGTGTGGAATCATGCATTTTATGACAAAAGGTGAGAGAAAAAAAGTTGCACTTTTATGATTTATGTCAGCTCCTACACGAATAACAAGAGAATCACCCATGTTTCTGTACTTTCAAGCACCATTTACTGCATACTTTTTATAAGCATCACAATGGATAAAGTGATAGGTCCACCGTCTGCTTCGATCACCTCGCGACACCTCTTCAGCATATTGTTGATCAATTTGTATGCGACGGTGATCCAGGTTGGCTCAGGCCCTTTGCAAAATGTGCTGGAACTCCTCAAAACACTCCTGGAGAAGTATCGTCCTCCACCTTCTTGATGACTTTCCGCTTGATGTTATCCCTGAGCAGGGGCGTAGATAGCGGGGGGGGGGGGGGATGGGGGATGCATCTCCCACTTTTTGAGGTGGATTCATATTTGTGTGTACAAAAATATGTTAATATGTGCGAAAGGGTTAATCATCCCTCCCCCCTCCCCCGATATGAGGGCTTGTCTACGCTAATTTCCCAGAGGTTATGATGGGGTTGCAGTCGGGGGATCTTGCTGGCCATTCCATACATTCAATGCCATTTTCCTTCACAACTAATCAACAACTCGAGCACGATGAGGGCTTGCATTGTCGTCCATAAAAAACGGTTCTGTGTAAAAACGTCAGAGGAAAATATGTCAGAGGTAAAAAAACGCCATGAAGAAATAGGAAAAAGGCGCGCCTCTGCGCGTCATCCTGTGATTTATCGGCCAATAATTTTCATGTAATGAAATCGGTCACCTTCATGCTAACTGTAATCAGCCAGAAAGTGCACGCAAACAAGTTTTGTTCATGCATTCATGCTAAGAATAATCAGCAAACACACAACATAACCATGGGAATTTTGTGACGTCCTAATATTTGATTCGTGAAGAATCAGGGTAAACGAGAAAGGATTATGATTATACGGTACAGTTGGCTACACAAGACGAAACTTTCTGAACCATACCCAGTAAGCTAGATGAGGCCTCAAGTATTTTCCAATCAAACCTATCACTTCAATTCATGTTAAAGAGTGGATTCAGGCTTTGAAAATAGTGGGGGCGAGGGGCGAACGTGATGCAAGTGCAGTGCTGAGTAGGCTCTGATTTTCATGTGCGCGTGTGCAGAATTTTCTTGACTATTAGCAACCATTAATTAGGCTTAGATCTACCAAATTTAGACAGTCATGATGTAGCGCTTCAATTAAAGAAGGAGTAATATCCAACAAGAAGGGAGCATGCTTTACCTGCAAGTTGACAAGTTTGTATGTCTATTTTTGTTTGTTTGTTATGTTAACTACCTTGTTTATAAGAATTAAGATTAATGTTCACTAAATTCAACACTCACAGTACCGTCTAGTCTCCTTTCACATTGTATACAAATCATGTAAATACAGTGCTTGAATGCACTAGTTATGAACATGAATACCCTATGGCGAAAGTGAATGCTCTATCTTCAGTCACGCGTCCTTCCGTGCTAACCTGAATGCACTATGAGGAATCTGAATGATGCTTTTACACTTCTCATTGCTCTATGGCGATTCAGAATGCCCATTTTGACTTTTTGGCTGCCCTATGGTGATTTTGAATGACTAGTTTGAATTTTTGGTTGCCCTATAGCAAGACTGAATGAACTGTTTATACTCTTACATGCACTAGGTGCGAAATTTGTCGGGAAAACCTATATTTCAGATCTCGCCGTAACAATAGAGCAGCCCAGGGGCTCGCCTTTAACGCCATGAAAAAATGGGGAAAAAGCGCGCGTCAGCGCCTCACCCTGTGATGGATCGGGCAATAATTTTCATGTAAGGAAATCGGTCACCTTCATGCTAATTTCGAATCCGCCAGAGGATTGTACGAAAACATGTTTTGTTCATGTATTCATGCTAAGAATAATCAGCCAACACACAACATAATCACTGGAAGGCTGTGACGTCCTAATATTGAATCGTGAAGAATCGGGGAGGGTGAACGAGAAAGGATGATTATACGGTACAGTTGGCTACACAAGCCGAAGCTTTCTGAACCATACCCAGTAAACGGTGAAGAGTTAGCTTGATCATGTTGATGGGCAATGGGCAATTCCAGTGTATGCCTTTATTTTTTTTCTAACTCTATAGAAAATGGGTATTGTGTATAATTCTCCGAATCCCTGCTGCAGCGCTAATGTCCTTAGGCAAACGCTACTTAGTAGACCTGTCTAGCGGCTAGACAATTTACGAACCTAAAAAGGTTTTTTTTTTTTTTCGTTGAAGTTTTTTTTTCCATTGATTTGGGTTCCTGCGTGGTTTGTGAACATTTCAGCTTTGTTCTCCAAAGAAGTCCTTGGTTCTCCAAACAGCATCTTTGAGCAATTTGCTAAGCTCCACCCCCCCCCCCCCCCAATGCTCCAGAGTTCATTCCTGCAGTGACATCATCATGTCAACCATTAGGATGATAAGGTAGGCACTTGATCGAAGAAAATCTATCATACTTTAACTATTTCGTCAACGGAATAAACGCCATTGTCATCAACTTCATAACGACAAAAAAGTTGTCGGCGTCATGGGGATTCGAACCCTTGACTAGCATGACTAATAATATATCAAGCTCTGACAATGGCTTTAACCACTGCGCCACGAGCAGTTGACGAAGTTGACGGTGCACTTTATTCATTTATACCCGAATTCATTTCATACCCGGATTCATTTCTAGTCTTAACTTCTCAGGCGTGGTTATTTTGTAAATTTCGTGCGCGCCTACACTAAGGATAGACCTAAAACGGAGGGGCAAGCTAAAAAAAAAAAGCAATTCTTGTAAGGTGCAAGCCCCTTAGAATTGATGAAACATTATCTTGGAAACTTCATAATGTATGCAAAACTATTTGTCGAAATATTGGCACTATCAACAAATTGAAATATGTCTGTCCACCTTCAACCCTCCTCATGTTATATTCTAAAATGATCTTTCCATACCTCACTTATGGCATTCTTGTATGGGGTAAAGCTTATAAGGTTCAAATTGATCGACTTTACTTACTTCAAAAGAAAGTTGTTAGTATGATATTCAATGAAAGTTTTTACTCTCATTCCAACCCATTTTAATGAAAATAAGCTCTTGAAAGTTTATGGTTTTGTGTTACTTTTTCTTGGAAAATTTATGTATCAATACAGTAAACATGAATTGCCGAAGGTATTTACAAATCTATTAAAAAAAAAAAAAAACAGCGCCATTCACAAATATCTAACTAGGCAATCTAATTCATATCATACCTCTCACACAACAATATTTGCAAATAAAATTGTATCTTTTACTGGCACTAAGTTCTGGAATTTCTTGTATGATAGCTTAAAGGTGCCACTAGGTTCTTTCAGTTTTAAACAGAAAATGAAGAAAATGTTAGTTGATAAAAATTCCTCTATAATCTTGACTGACCTGTTATCTGTCCCTCTTTTCCCATGTACCTATTCACCTTTTATTTGTGTTTCCTTTTTTCCTTGTATCCTAATTGTTTACTCGTCTTGTCTCCTTTTATCTTTACTTCACTATTTTGTAGTTCTATGTTGATTTTAAAAGTCAGTGCTGGGCTATTTTTCATTTCATGTTTTGAAAAAAAAATATATATAAGCATAATTCTTGTTTGTATCTTTTGGGACCTATGTAATACAAGCAATGCTTTTAAATTAGGTTCCACCACTATTGTTTTATTACAAATCTCTTACACTGCCAGTGTACGAATCACTTTGTTTTTCCTTCATTGAATTCGTGTATACTTTTGCTTCTGTTCTATTATTCGTAATTTCGATGATATTCACTCTTAGAGACCAATCCCACAACGCAAGAGGGCGGCAGACTGTTCGACACAGTTCGACATACTGCGGTGGGCGCTCCAACTTTTATAATAATAATACACATGTCAATAGCGCGTTATGTATATTCGTTCGATTTTCTGTCTATTTTCACCAATATATGCAGATTTATTTTAATATTTGCAATAGGGAATTATCAGGGAAGTTCAGATCGCAGCTGTGCGGTGCTCAAATGCCACATGAATTGGAAAAAGTTTAAAAATTGGAAGCTAACTGGGTGCGAAATTCACTCGCTTTTGACTCATGAAGCCTGTTTGTGTGAGAAGCCGTACTCCCTACACAGGTTTCCGTTAGCAGTGTGAAGAAATTCGTCGCCAGTGGGTAAAAACATCAACATAAAGGACTTTGAAGTCAAGAAACATTATCATTATGTACTTTGGCGTAAAATTTAATGAGTGAAAACATGACTTTGTAAGATTGAGGGCTCCCGTTTACTACGGCTTCTATGCTGCAATCGAACTTTTACTTAATAAAGTAAATGGAACAATATCAGGGCATTATCTCATATCTTACATTCATTTTGAACACAGCCAAATACATAAACAGGAGGTGAAATTGGTCTATATATTTATGATTTATTGTAATTTGTCAAGGAAAAAACAAGAGTGGAGAAAATAAATTCAAATCAAATCAAATTCAAAATCAAGGGGCAAAAAAATTTATAAGATACATGTACATCAGAGTCTCAAAACTGAAGCAATTCAAGCATGGAACCTCATAGAAATTAGGAGTCACTTCACGTATGTTATATGTCTCAATTTAAGTGAATATAGGAGTATATTGTTATCTTAGAACTGTATTTTTTCTTGTGTGCACTCTTTATAATAGCTTTCCGTTCGCCGCTGCTACCCCCCTACACACACACACACACACATGCACTTTGAAAGAGTCTCCGCCCCTCTGCGTCCTTGTCACTTTTGTCGCTGAAAACCATTTCAAAGCACACTATGTCTTTGTTGTTATTTCCTATTCATGCTCAGGGTTTCGGCGTTATTCGGCTTCCATTATAAATAAAACAGCAGCAACAGCATTATCAGAATTTCCCAGCCTGCATTGTCATTATCATGCTTGAACCCAACAACGCCCAAGTCTTAGGTTCCAGGTTGTTGTTAGGTTCAACAGTTCAAAGTGGGAATGGTATAAATAATATTTTTACAAGAGGAAAGACATTTCTAAGATGATGGGGCTCATATTCAGTTCATCTTAACCTTCACTGACCGCCATGAGCCGACTCTGATCGTACCTCTAGCGTGACTGCCGTAATGAGGCCGTATTAGACCGTACAAGAACCGTTCTATGAACGGTAGTACAGACCGTAGTAACTGACGTTTGGAGACAAGCGCGCCGGAAGGGTCCCAGCTTGGGGGGGGGGGGGGGGGGGAGCAAACACTCTTGGGGGCCCTGGCCACCTCAATATACTACCAGCATATAACCCTATAACCCCCCCCCCCCGAACAAGCACATTTCTCTCCCTTTTAAACACACTTCTTTATATACAAAAGTGCAAGTTTAAGATGTCTAAATCAAGACAATAAATAAAGAAATTTGCTTTATTCTATCACTGTTATCATACATTGTTTCCCATCATATCTCATCGTTAGTACTGAAACATGATATTTGTTCACCTCTGGTAGCATGGGAGGATGGCGTGAGAGGTTAGAGACCGGGCATGGCAATGGGAGGGTTATGAATGGCATACGGGCAAACTTTCGCGATGGGGGGGGGGGGGGGGCGACACCCTTTGCCCGAAAAGCATATCTTCAGTCTCGCAACTTTGTCCGCGCGAGCGAAGAGAGCTCGCAAATTTTTACGATTTTTGTGGTGAAAATGTAGAGAAATTTCATATTCCGGCATTGAACAAATATGAAAAAATACGGGCGTCCTTATGCCAATATATGAGGATACTGGGGAGAGGAGAAGGATAGGAGTTGTTAACCCCAATACATTTACAAAGGGAAGAATCTATCCGCCCTCCCTTGGCCAGCTTATTGCGCCTTTGGTAGACAGGGTTTCTTTAATATCAAGAAACACCACTTCTATTGAAATGCAACTCGGGAACGCAGCTGCGCCCAGTTGAAAATGTTATTTAATGAAATGTTGTTTGGGGGGATTACAAACATCCCCTTATCCCTTTACAGAGAGAGAAAAAAAAAACATGCCCAACGGATTCTTTAAGAAATTTCCCCTCTTTGGCAATGTGAAACACCTGCTCTTTAAAATCTATAAGAAGCGTTTTCATTAATCTACGAAGGGAGCGTAGCGACCTAGCAAAAGGAATATAATGTCAAGGCCATGTATTTAAGGAAAGCTCTTTATACATAATTTCAAATCAAAAGAAATTTTTATTATCCGTCGAGGTTGCCCAACTGAGGGGGCAAACAGCTTTTTGCAACTTTGCGAGGAAGAAAATTCAGATTATTTCGTGCTGCAAGCTTGCATTTTTCCAAAACTAGAAATTATTCGTATTGTACTCTTAATTATGGTAATGCAGGAGGCAGGGGGGCGACCGCCCCCCTTAAAATTTTCGTAGTGATCAAAAAAGAAGAAAAAAAGAAATAAGAGGAGAAAAAAAGGGGAGAAAGAAGAAAGAAGAACATGGGGAAAGAGAGGACTGGGGCATATGCAATAATACCCATATTTTTTCATTTGCAACGTAAAGGTCATCATGCCCCCCTATCGAAAACCCCCTGGCACCGTCTGCCCCCTTCCCCCCCCCCTCCCCCTCAATAGGGAGAAAATCTGCCCCTTTCTTTTGTCGCCACTGGTAGACAGCAGTGCTGTGTGACTCGAGTATGGACTCGCACTCGAATCCGGACTCGAGTCCAATTTTTGATGACTTGGAAGCGAGTCCATTTTTTTTTTTCACTTGGACTCGGACTCGGTCCCAGAAATCGTGACTCGGCACCAAGTCACGCACGATTCCAAGCAGTAGCGGTCGTGCCGTGTTTGGGCCTTTTCTAAAATACTGACATTCAATGCATTTTTGTTGTGTTTTGTTTCATGATGAATTGTTTGATGAATTAAAATAGGCCTACTGTAATGTACCCCATTACTCTTTATTCAGTGTGTGAGCTGATCATACATAATTTATGCTCGCTGGCGTACAGCAGCTAGCTCGCAGCAGCATCGCTGATCGGTATGCATGAGCTGCGCTGCTTTTTATATCAGTTGCAAAACTTACAAAAAAATGCATAAATATATCACTTTGGTTGTTAAACCACTCCTCCTCTGAGTTGGGGGGTTGGACGTACCCAATTACACATAAAGAATTTAATTGTATAATATTTATTGTCTAGTACAGGGATTAATTGCTCACATGTGATTTCTTTATGATAAATTACTATAAAATGTTGAAATAAAAACGTAATCATGTACGGTACAATTTAGGTTGATATAACATTAATACAATAAAACAATGAATTCGGGATTGAATGATAAATATAATTGATATAAATATGTTAAGTTGATTCATCTGAAGTATTTGTATCTATTTTGAGGGAGGGAATTACAGTGATCATTCTTTGTAAGGAGGTCCTCGGGACCATGAAATTGCCTCGTTATATCAGGATTGAAAAAAAAATATCCAAGAAATAAAATTATCTTGTTATAAAAGCGTTATATCTGAACTCTCTATCATGAGGTTCCACTATAGATTTAATTTGTTTTCATGTTTAGGAAAATGTCCAATCTAATGTGAATTTAACTTGTGACTCGGACTCGATTTCTTGTTTTCTTTTCTTTTTTTCTTTACTCGGACTAGGACTCTATGGTGATTACCCGGACTCTTACTCGAGTTTTAAAATTCGGACTTGGACACAGCACTGTTAGACAGGGGATAGGCCTACACTGCTCCTATATATCTGCCAGTGCATAATTATGTAAATGAATGTAGAGACAATGTGAAAAAATTTAGGTCACGGTAAGAATTAAACCGCTCATTTTACACGAAAGTTGATCGCAATACCGCAAATTATATTGTGAGTGTGTGTGTGTGTGGGGGGGGGGGAGGAATAATCCCCGAATGAAGCAAGCATCTGCCCTTATTTCATAGATGAAAAACGAAGTCTAGATACTGAGAAGCATTGTTTCTAATTACTACACGAGGGAGCGTAGCGACCGAGTAAGAAAATTTGATTTTTGAATGCTGAAAGTTTGCATTTTAGAGCATTTATTAATGCTAATATGCTTATTTTACATGGTTGTATATGTTCCAAAATTTCCTTTGTTTTCTTTCGAGGGGGCCAGGGAGGGGGAATCGATTTTGCCCCCCCCCTCTCGAATAATTTGGGGGTTGGGGGTAATTGCCCCCCCCCCCCCGCTTCAGGCGCCTATGATTGGAGAGGAAATTTTAAACATGTTCGAAACTTCCATTCTGACCGAGTCAGACCGACTGCTCCGAAATAACCGAAATAAACCGTACAACGACCTTACAACAATCGTCATGGACCGTACTCGAACGTTATGGATAGTACTTGCCGTTAAGTCTCGAATTTGGCCATATTTTGGCCTTACTTCATGTCAGTACGACCAAACTCAGCTAAATACGGTCCATAGCATAGGTAAACCGTAGTGCTAGGGTGACAACCCACTTGACCGAAGGCCCGCGAGACCGAAAATAGCAAATTGTAATCTTTAATATCACATCGCTCTGACAAATTCCTGTGCCAGAAGGAAGTTTTGTAATTATTAAGGGGCAACGAGGACTAAACATGCTAAAGGAGACATAATTATTTTCATATGTATGTATGTGTGTGTATATATATATATATATATATATATATCACATTTTTTTTGTGATGAAGGAAAATACGATACGAGAAAACTCGGCCTCGCGGGCCTTCGTTCAAGTGGGCAGACCCCAGCGCTAGTGTGAGAGTACCATAAAGGGCACATATTCAGTTCATCTCTGAATATGTTTCATTGGTTATTGGCAAACTGACAACAACGATCTAGATTTGACAAAGCTCCGGGCCGGTATTCTGAAAATCGTGTTATCTTTGCAATCAGAAATAGCTCACGCCATTGGTTCATATCGCTCACTTTTGTCATGTGTGCTGGTCATTTGCGCAGTTTATAATTTGTTGTGATAATTAACACAGTGAAGATAAGACAAAAAATAACACGATTTTCAGAATAACGGCCCAGGAAACATGAGTATTCATAATGTATTCATTAGACATGAGAAAGAGGTTACATAATGTGCTCCGCCGACATATGCTCCGCCAACAACTTCTCCGAAAAGTGCGACAAGTGCTCCGCGACAAATGCTCCGGGACAATTGCTCCCCCGATATTTGCTCTGCCGACATTTGCTCCGCTGACATTTGCTCTGCCGACATATGCTCCATCGAAATTTGCTCCACCGACATTTGCTCCGCCGACAATTGCTCTAAAATGCCGACATTTGCTCCATCAATTGCTCCCCCGACATTTGCTCTGCCCACATATGCTCCGAAACTACGACAATTTCTCCTTCGAAATATATTCCGAAGACACGACACTTGAACCCGTGACAATTGCTCCATCGATACAATAAAATGAATTTGAGAGCTTACTTTTATCATTATAGGTCACTCTAAATACTTCAAATACCATGGCGTTCAAAAAAATAGAATCTGAGTATCTGAGTAATCAGAGTAAACTGCAAAGTAGTTATTATCAAACAAAGATACACATACTGAGGCAAATACTTCTGCCTCGTTTGTAACAGTGAGTTGGGGTGAAGGGGAAGGTAAGCGCGTGTGTGTATGTGTGGTTTTATGACAACTGCTCCCAAGGAAACCTAACACTAAAATTAATCCTTGTTCTCATATCATTCTGAACCAAAACACGTACAGCCCTAACCCTATGTCTGCGAAGAAATTAGGAGAGGAGCAATTATCGCAAAAGCAAATCTCGCGTCACCGTAAGTGCATGTGTGCTTCCGTAGGTTTTACAGAAGGTCGCAGGATGGGGGGGGGGGGGGGGGGGGTCCTGATCTGGCCAGGGGCAACGGAATGTTTCTCAAAGTTTGGAAGCACCAGCGAAAGGGTGTACTTAAAAAAAGCTGAACACAAGAAGAAAAACATACCTTACATTCTATTTAAAACACTTTTAAAGGGCAATTTCTACATACCGCAGTATTTTTATCTTTGCAAACTACTTTGCAGTTTACTCTGATTTACTCTGATTACTCTGTTTACTCAAATGATAACTATTGTTCCTGAAAGTCGTGGTATTTGAAGTATTTAGAGTGGCCTAAAATGATAAAAGCATTCCATCAAATATATTTCCAGAGGAATTGTCGGCGATGCAATTGCTACATGATCAATTGTCGGAGCAGAGTCGAATTATTATTAATTTGGCAGGGCAAATGTCGAGGAACCATTGTCGGCGGAGCAAACGTCGGCCGAGCAAAGGTCGTAATTTCGTAGCATATTTCGGCGGAGCAATTGTCGGCGGAGCAAAAGTCGGAGGAGCAAATGTCGTAGTTACGGAGCATATGCCGGCGGACCAATTGGCGGGGGAGTAAATGTCGGCGGAGCATTATGTCGGCGGAGCAAATGTCGGCGGAGCAAATGTCGGCGGAACAAATGTCGGCGAAGCAATTATCACGAAGCATTTGTCACGGAGCACTTGTCGCAGTTTTCGGAGCAGTTGTCGGCGGAGCATATGTCGACGGAGCATATGTCATGGAACAAGGAATATATATTACATACGTAGCACTGGCTAAAGAGAAGAACTGTTTTCCAAAAATCTCAAGCCGATATTTGGACAAGAAATGAATAATAGGATAGGAATGTATGTAATATCTGAACTGTGGAGATTTGTGGCATCCCTTGTAAAAGCAAAAAAGAAAAAAGTAGTACGTTATATCAGTGGTACAATCATGGTAATTTGATGGTATATGTTCAAGTTACCGTGTTTGTACCACGCTTACCATTGGGTACCATGATACATTTTTACAAGCAATTTTTTCCCCCACAGTTTTTTTCAAATTACATTTCCACTTCTTTTCGACAAAATGTAAAATCCTTTTCAAATTAAATTTTCACTTCTTTTCGAAAAAAAAAGTGCAAGTTGGCGGTGACTGAAGCTGTGAGTACATTTGGGTTTTTTGTGAATTATTGGATATGCGATTTCAGACAAAACTGTGTTAGGCCTAATAACAGATCAAGCGTGATAACTTATAAAATTTATCAAAAGAGGTGCTCTATAACTTCGCTGTGGCTCATTACAGACAAAACGTGGCCTTGGGCAAAAATATGAGATTGAAGCAATATGAGATATTGCCTGTATAGAAATTGATTTGACATGCCTATTGTTCACAAATGCGAATGAGGCCCATTGAAGGTTACCCAAAGCTAGAAAAAAGAGCACCTTCTGATACTCTCTGCCAGGTTCTGACAAGCCACTTTAATGGGCTACTGCCACCCAGATTCAAGTTGATTCCTATTGAACATTTAAATGTGTTTCACAGAATTTTGAATATTTTTTTTAAACAATGTTTTTCAAAACTGCTAAGCTCCACCCTTAAGAAATGCTCAAGATCTCATTCCTGCAATGACATGATATGCTAATCATCAGCCAGCTTAACTTACATTGTACAATCAGGCGCGCTGGAAAGGTCCCAGTTTTTTTTTTTTTTTTTTTTTTTTTTGGGGGGGGGGCAACCACAAGCCTTTATGGGGGCCCACCTCAAATGCTTACATATCAGGATACAACGTACCCCATATACAACTCCTCCTCCCCCCCCCCCCCCACAAGCACATTTCTCCCCCTTTTATACACATTTCTTTATATATCATAAAAGGACAAGTTTAGAGTTTTTTTAATGAAGAAAATACTATTATCATCTTCCCATCTTCTCGCATCAGTAGTACTGAAACATTTTTTTCACTGCTTTTAACATGTTAGGATGGCGTGAAAGACTAAGGAGACCGGGCATGGCCATCGGAGGGTTATGAAAGGCATACTGGTAAATTTTAGGCGATGGGGCCGACACCCATTGCCCGAAAATCAACTATTCAGTTTCACAACTCTGTCCGCGTGAGCGAAGCGAGCGCGCATATTTTGGAGGTAAAAATGTACAGAAATTTCATATTCCGGCATTGCCCAAATATGAAAAAAATACGGGCGCCCTTATGCCATCATATGAGGATACTGAGGAGGGGAGGGAGGGGAGGGGGGCGGGCAAAAAATCCTCGAATGAAGCAAACATCTGCACCTTTTTCATAGATGATAGACAGAAATTCTAAATACTGAGAAACGTTGTTTTTAATTACTATACGGGGGAGCGTAGCGACCGAGTAAGAAAATTTTGAATTTTGAATGCTGAGAGTTTGCATTTTAGAGCACTAATCACTGTATATAATCCATTTTTTTTCTTCCAAGGAGGACCCTTTTTGGGAAAAAAAAAAAACGATTTTGCCCGCCTTCGAATGATGGGGCCCCTCACCCTCGCCCTCCCCGCTTCCTGTGCATATGAAAATAATCCGCCGAATGAAACAAGCATCTACCCGTTTTTCATAGATGATAGACAGAATTTCTCCATACTGAGAAACGTTGTTTTTGATTACTATATGAGGGAGCGTAGCGATTGAGTAAGAAAATTTTGGATTTTTGAATGCTGAAAGTAAGTTTGCATTTTAGAGCACTAATCACGGTACATGATCCAATTTCTTTTTTCTCTCAGTCTCTCTCTCAGTTTTGGTCTCTCAGTTGTATAGGGGTTGTAATATGGTGAAACTTTTGAAGACGTGGTTGTCGAATTTGATATGCCCATGAGTGACCGTCGCAAGTATGATTCCCTGATGAATGATTTATATTTAGATTGGTTTATTGATCCTCAAGATGTTCAGGAGAATATTTTTGATAAGATTGTTTTTGAGTTGCTTAGGAAGTTGGAAGTGCCTAACTATGCTTACTCTGTACTACGTAGTAAAGATAAATCATTACAGGCCAAGGTTGGTAATAATTTGGAAGAGTGGCTATGTTTGGATAGAGATGAAATTGATTGGTCTGTTATACACATAAATAATTGTAAATGCACTATAGAAACTCAGTTAAGGTCCTTTTATTTCAAAATCTTTCATAATGCCATAGCCCTAAACTCATTTTTATATAAACAGCTTGAGCGAAAGACGCTAGAGCGCCTTCTCGCTATAGCGTCTTTCTATGACGCCCCTGTGACGTCCAGCGACCTCAAGGAGTGTCTCACATGATGCACAACCCTAAGACGAAATCCCGACTCTCTCCAAAACTTGTCCTTGCACCTTTGCATTCAACACCGTCGGTGCAGTTTGTATTTTAGTCGTGCAGTGAGTTAACGCGACTTTTTTAGGAGAATAGTATATTTCTGATGAATTGACCACAGCTTTTTGAAATTTATCATGCCATTTTTTAAAAGAATGAAAATATTCTATATGCTATGTTCGTTTCAGAGTGCTAAATACAGCCTGCAGATGTGGACAACAGGCTGAGTTAGCAAACTTGCAAGCAGTCGCTTTCGCTGTGCGTGGTCTATCTGGCAACATGTGCTTGAGGGGCGGTCTAGCTTTCAATTTACAAATTTTCCCAGTGCTACTCTTTGTTTTCTATCTTTACATCTTCTTTTCTGTCTTTACTGATGTTATTCTTTTTTTTTTTTTATTCAATCTTTTTTCTCTTTCAATCTTTCATTATGTTATTACTTGTCTTCTAAATCTTTCATTATGTTATTGTTTGTTTTTAGCAACATCATTTCGTTTCTAAGTTTCTTATGCTAGTCATTGTTTTTCCTCCTATCTTCCTCACTTTTCGTATGTTATTCCTTGTTTTTCCATCTTCTTTTCTATCTTTCCTTATGTTATTCTATGTTTTTCTTCTGTTATCTTCTGTTTCCGTCATTTCTTATGTTATTCTTTGTTATTCTTTCTATATCTTATCTTTCTGTCTTTCTTATGTCATTCTTTGTTTTCTCCCTCCTTTTTTCATCTATTTCATTATATTATTCTTTCTTATTTCTTCTATCTGCTTATCTTTCAGTATTTTCTTATGTTATTATTTGTTTTCTCCTATCATCTTTTCCGTCTTTCTTCATTTATCTTATTCTTTGTTATTCCTTCGATCTTCTTATCTTTTAATATTTTTCTTTGTTCTTCCCTATTGTATCTTCTTTCTATCTTTTAGTATGTTATTCTTTGTTATTCCTTCTATCTTTTCATCTTTCAGTCTATTCTTGTGTTATTCTTTGTTTTCTTTTATCTTGTCTTCTATCTTTCCCTATGTTAGTCCTTGTTTTTCCTATCTTCTTTTCTATCTTTCCTTATCTAATCCTTTTCTTCTATATTCTTCTTTTCCGTCATTTCCGTCATTATTCTTTGTTATTCCTTCTATATTCTTGTCTTTCATTATTTTCTTATGTTATTCTTTGTTTTCTCCTTTCTTCTTTCCTCTCTTCCATTATGTTAATCATTGCTATTCCTTCTATCTTCTTATCTTTCAATCTTTTCTCATGATATTCTTTTTTATTCCTTCAGTCTTCTTCTCTTTCAGCCTCTTTCTATGTTATTCTTTGTTTTATCCCTTCTTCTTTTTTTATCTTTCCCTTATCTGCTCCCAAACTTTCATTATTTATCTGAAGGGAAAATTTGTTTTACAAGCCACTCCAGGCTTTTCATTTGAGTTTCCCATTTCAATTTTGAGAATTGTTATATTTTATCTGTATGTTTATGTTATATGATTGTATATATGTATATATGATTGTATTGTTTCTACGAAATGAAATGAATAAATAAATGAATGAATGAATGAATGAATGAAGGCATGATAAAATTAATGAACCATAATTATACTTGCTTATCTAGAGTCTAACACTCACTTTATCAGAAGTTTCTTGGCGCTCTACAATAATGCAGCATATAGTTACCCTGGCCTTAGCAGAGCAGCTGTCACGCACTCTGTGTTTCAAGGATATATTCCTACCAGGTTCCCATTCACTTCACCTGGGTCGAGTGCAGCACAATGAATTTCTTGCTGAAGGAAATTAATGTCCTAGAGTAGGAATCGAACTCACGACTTTCTGACTGAAAGGCGAGAGTTAGAATCACCAAATCATGACGTTTTCATGAGTGATAAGAAACCTAGATATGTCAGATTTTACACACAGCAAAGGATATTAATCCATAAATTGTCATACACCTATGGGCAATTCCACAACATATGGGACACAGAGCTCAACATTTGAAGTCGCACCGTGCCCTGTTAATTCTTAATAAAATTCTAAAATTACTACAGGGTCTTCTTTTTGTTAGAAATAAACATTTAAGATACAAAATTGTAATTCCACCTTCTTACGGAGAATAACATAAACAAATGCAAATATGGGACTATGGTCAGGGAAATGTGCTTTAAATACCTTTTATTCTTATATTTAGTCATTTTTCTCGGAATTTTTTTTTTTCATTCAATTGATTTTGACGGATTACTTAACTGACTTAACAGATTTTGAGTAGTTAATAAGTGAAACACTAATGAAAAAGTGCAAAACCTACGCTGAATTTAAGCATAACATCAGTTACCAATATGTCTTCAGTAATTTTTTTATGGCACTAAAACAAATTATTTAAATTGCTCGATATTTTGCACATCTCTTCCCAGGAACCTAGGTGTAATGTCCAATGAATTACATAATCCTTACAAGTCTGAGACATGAGATATATAAATTTGATTCTACACCATCATTTTCCATGTCCTTTTTGCGTAATGTCAGTTACCGACACATTTTTGCTTACTGTGTGATATGAAATGCAGTTTAAGATAAAAACTGTCCATGTGTTTCTTCCCTATTATCAATTTATTTATCCATAGAAATTATAAGCCGAAGCAAGTGCCATTCACAAAACTACAATATGAACAATACCACTAGTACTCTATCTTGGTAACGTCAGTTACCGTGGAATCGCCCCTATATAAATTTCTAAGACCTGAATCAGGGGGATATGTCTCATTGAAGCCTGTATATCATCTGCGTAAAAAAAAACGTAGAAAAGGGTCGTTTTTCAGCACCGGGCGGGGAACCCGGGGATCCAGTTTAGGGTATCAAAAACAGGTAAAATCAGAAAAAGGGTATCAAAATCTGGAAAATCCGGGAAAATGTTATGTAATTAGGAAATGATGATGCAATCCTTGCATAAATTCCCCGTTAAGGGTATAAAAATCGGAGATGTAATACAATATTCCCGCCCTACTTTAATCCCCTTTTACGGTGCTTTTCAGAAAGTGATTTAGGCGGATCATGTAAGGTCTCAGTGAGACATATCCCCCGGGACCTGAATTGAAAGATGTCTCTACACCCCTCTTTACTTCGCTGACAAAACTAGGTTGATAATACAACAATTCCAGTGTGAATTGGAAATAAAGTTCTAGAGCACTCCTTTACATCCATTTGTACCAATCATTCAATACACTTATTCTGTAACTATCACAGTTTTTCTAAAATGCAAACATTCTTATCAAACCGATGATCATCTTGCTTTAATTAATTGGCAGAAAATCAGTGGGAATATAATGAAATAAAATCTGAAATTGTTTTACCGAAACAGACTGTGGGGAAAATGCCGCAAAATTTACATACAATTGGGAATGGTTTATTTCTGTTACAAATATCAGCTCAAGAAAGGGTTCATGTCTTGATATTTAACGATACCACTGGAGTTTTGTTTGTTTTTGTTTTGTGACTTAATAGATGCTTATTACTAAGTATGAATTCTTGACCTGTATGTCACCATTACGTAAAGTGTGCGATGTATAAAATACTCTGGATCAGTTGGCACTCAGCTTACAGACAGTGTATGGGCACGGCGAGGTCCGAGACTAACATGCTCAACTAAAGTCACATACCAACACTATGCAGCAAACCACGAGTGTGTACAGGGCATTCCAGGGGTGCTTCGTAAGGTTGTTCAGTTATACAAATTGGATGTTCAATATTTTCTCCTGTTTTCGTGACTGCATGTCCCATAATCTCAATTGAATTGTGTGTGTGTGGGGGGGGGGGGGAGAACTTGGCCATTAAAATGTTGGTAAACAATAGAAATCTGAATATATTTTTGCATAATATGCCTGTACAGCTGAGACTATTTGTAATGACTGAGAATTCCATTTGGGTTCCATATTCCACTCGTACGTAAAGTTTAGGAACAGCATCGTAAGACACCAACCCCCCCTCCCCCTCCCCCGGCCATGCTCTGTCTTCTGACATCCTGAAACTTGCTCCAAGATGGGCATGGGATGGTGCTGACAATGTCAAACAGTTCAATTCAATTCAATCCGATTCAAATTTATAGATATAAAATCCTGACACTAAACGATCATGATCAAATCAAAACAAAGCAGAACTAAACTTAACAGAAGCATGTTGAATAATAAGAACAGAATACAACCAATAGGGCACATTATCTCAAACATGACACGAAATGGTGAGGTACGTGGGCGTCAGTCAAGGGGAGAGAAGGGGGCCACGTTCCCCAAAATTTTAAGGATGGGGACACAATATGGTATGTTCCCCCGTGTTTTAAGCTGAGGACCTTTTGGGGGGGGATCATCAAATTTTTGGTGTTTGCCCAAAAAATCTCAGCTGAGGATTCTTTTTTAACGTCTTCCAAAAAGAGAAAAATGGCCTTGAGCCCCTGATAGGGTATGAACTATGCATTTTATCAATCCATTCTTCAGGTATTTATTAAGGTTATCTGATGAATCCATATTTAGCACTTTATGAAATCCGAATTTTCGTTGATATTGGTTTGCAAATAATCAATGAAGAATATGCGCAGAGATGAAATGAATATGCCCTATATATTTCTGAAGTTGCAATTTCCTCTCCTTTCAAAACATAAGACCATAATTATGATTCCCATGTTCTGTAATACTTCACTTGGGCGTTTCTGGGTTGAGAAAAGTATAATGACCATTGTGAGATTCTTTCAAATGCTGAGAGAGGTGGCGGATCGTCTGGCTATGACAATAATAAGGTGCAATTATGTTTGTTTGTTTGTTTGTTTGTTTTTTTTAGGAAAAGTGGTGCCCTTCCACTTCCAATGTGCCAGTCGAAGTTTGTTTGAGAATGTCATTAATTTTCTTTCATTTGTGGTGGATGCAAATCAGAAAAAAAAACCCTCTCTGCACGAATTGTTGATTATGCCAAAGACGGAGTGAGTTTTGAAATGTTTTCAATATCAAGTGTGCATTTAGGTAATGAGGTCTTGCATAATGATTTTTTAGTCACAATAAGCCGTGAGCATGGTGAGTGTTGCTTTTGGTCACAGCTGCACTTAGGGCCCGCGGAATCGGGCGGGTTGCAAATCTCCTAATATGTATGTGAATTGTAAATGAAGAAGCTTAATGGGAGGAATTTATAATTTATAAACAAATTTTCAGCATTATTCCCAGTGTCAAAGATCGTATGCTCCATATGTAATGAAAATCACAAGTCAGAAGAAAACGGAACCAGCGGAATTCGAACTTGCCATCTACTGTTTACCGGGCAGCGACTTAGCCACCAGGCTATTCCGGTTCACGGCCAAGTCACGATGAACTGGACTCAAATACCCAAGATCCTCTACTTTCTGACTCATTGATATGCAACGGTCCGCCGTGGACAATAGATACTAAATGGAGAAGCTTAATGGGAGGAATTTATAAAGACAAATGTATGTGAAATATAAAACTAAATATTCAAATCGCTTATAGAACATTCCTGGTATAGTCTTACTCAGGAGCGGAGATAGAATTACACCCAATTCTCTATATTTTTATTCTATCTATTGCGGTTTGTCGCACTGCATGAACAGAAAATGGTTTATTTCACTGTGCATATTACGTCGCGCTCGCTGGACAGGAGACTACCATGTGTTTTCCCTTCATGCTTTATGGAAACGTTACAAGTGATGTTCATTCGAGCTTTTAGTAAGTCCTTCGTAACATAAGGATATCTATTATGAGCTGAGCTACATTAAGAATGGCTATGAGGAGATGAGTTCTTCTTCAGAGCATTATTACTCATTTTATTATAGACTTTCAAATGACTACGTATAAGCTTTGAAGTACATTTTTTTATTTAGATGTTCTCATCACCAATTACGATAAAATGAAATCTATAACTTTATACGAAAAGCCGACACTAGTTTATACAAAAAAGTATTACCCATGTTTTGGTCATTGTAATATCATGCCCTCTTTTTCATCTTTCCTATTTACTTTCTCTAATGTTCCATATTGGTTTGCACACTCAAAAACGTAATGCCACATGAATGTGCTAAGCACATTTCCTCGTCATGTGTGGATACAGACAACTAGATTAAGTCACATTTTACATTTTGCAAAAGTGTCCTTTTTATAAATCAATTATTATTTCCTTTGCTTTCTCATCAAAGGCCATTCAATATATTGCCTCTTCTATCTACCTTTAATGCTATGCCGGGTGCCCCATAAAAAGCGGAACGACAGATTTTCAGTACTTTTCCTTAATAACGTAAATATTTCAATTGCTTTAGTGGGGAAAGCATTTTCCAGCAAAGAGAATGATACCAACATCATTACATTTGTTGAAGTAAGTTTGATTCTATGACCGTTCAAAATTTCGCTTGTTTTTGCGACAGATGAGAGCAGAAATGTGTCAAAAGTGGCCTTTCACATGGCACGTTTTGTTATTGACACAATCAGTGGGCTTCCCTTAAAAACGTATTATGAAAGGCTTTTTCGGAAATGCACAATTCTACTCTTGTCGGTCGCCAAAACACCCGAAGTGTGAACATGACTGTATTTTAAGGAATGGAAATAGAAGCAAAATTTCTTCACCAAATTCAACGCTATTGGTATCATTTTCTTCTGCATGTAGAAGATGCTTTACCCAAATGATGTAGAAAATTATATACTGCTTGAAGGTAAAGTACTGAAAATCCTCCATTTCGCTTTTTCTGGGACACCCGGTATATTGACGTCTGTACTATATCCTGAGTCTTGACATAATAATAATGTATGTTATCATACATTCGAAGGATTTTGTCGAAAAAGTTTTGACGTAAAAATTTCGTGCAGCCTTTTGTTAAGAATAATTTTCTACTTGACGACCAGCTAATGAACCGTCAAAACACTCGTTTTAGAATTTAAATCATTCCGGAAGAGGACGGGTTTAATTCTTTGCTCTGATTGCCACCTTCACATAACCAACTGCATTGGCAGCTATGCAATCAACATAGGCACGCAAAACCATTAAGAAGCCAAAAGCCACTACTACGACTGCTACCACTACTACTACTACCACTTTTACTACTACTACCACTACTATCACTACTACTACCACTATTACTACTACTACTACTACTACTACCACTACCACTGCCACTACTACTACCACTACCACCACTACTACTACCACTACAACCATTACCACCACTACTACTACTACTACCACCACCACCACTACTACTACCACTACTACAACCACATCCACCACTACTACTACTACTACTACTACTACTACTACTACAAAGCAAATGAATTTCTTCTAGGAATCTGGGGGTGGCTACAGGTTTGTAATCTAAGAAGTACAACATTAACTGCTATATACAGCCACAGTGTATTTTCAAGAGCTGTTCAATGGTTACCGAGGTATTTTTTTTTTTGCCACGGGCGGAAGAAGGGAGGGGGTATGCCCTTATATTTCCATTTCTTTACTACCACTATGCATATATTATGAGAGTGTGTTTGTGTGTGGAGTTTATTCTTACACAGATTCAGTTATGGAATACTGAGAACACACGAGCACGATGATTTATTCCGTCACACTTGTAGGGTACAAAATACAATATAAGTGTTTGCGGGGTACAAAATACAGAAGGAGAAAATACAATTCCCCACAGATCAATGTGCTTGAGGATGTGTGTGGGTATGCGTAGAGAGAGGTGCGGTAGTCGAGTGGTTTAGGGCGCTTGACTGGAGACGCCAAGATCCGGGGTTCGATCCCCGGCAGGGCACTCAAGTTGCCCTTGAGCAAGGCATTTTATCTACATCGCTGTTTTATCGTCTATCAATAACGTGATGTGCTAGATGCATATCAATAGCAATATGTGCATGTGTGTTTTGTTTTTGTGTTTTTATTATTTTCTTTTTTTTTTAGTGAGAGTGTGTTTTTTCGGGGGGGGGGGGGGGTTCTGCATGAATGTGTAAGTGACGATTGATTTTCTGGATTTTTGTTTTTTTTTATTTCATATTTTTAAATTTTTTCTTAGCTATCTCTCTGTGTAGGTGACCAGAATACATAAACAATTTGTTTCCAGCTCAACGATGATCAGATGATTACGGTTGAAAAAAAATGTCAGTTTTTTGAAAAGTGACAGTGCCTCACAAACATAGCCTTAGGTGCATGATAAATACTTAGGTATTTGCTATGTTTCAAAGAGTAAACAGAACAATATTATCGTTTTATTCTTAAAAAAAAAAAAGAAATTCTACATATCATAGAACAAGTTGCACTTAAGTGCTAGTAAAAGAGATCAGGTAACTTTGTTGAGGTTTGATTTAACTCATTGTTTAATTTAGTTTTTATTGTTACTTGTATTAAGATGTTCAGAGGATAACACTACCTCGGCACTATACTAAATGAGTGGTTTGTTTGTTTGTAGTTAAAGGCGAGTTACAATATCTTTCATTGTCCCTTGAAACGGTGCTACAATAAATATATCATTTTAAAGAAGAATCAAATTGAAAACACTTTCTCATGATGCTAAACAAAGGGATATTTATGCCATGGTGAGAGAAAAATAAGTTTTAAAACTTGAGTTTCCAACGTTTTTTTTTTTGGAGGAGTTTATATAAAATGCAACACACCATAATGATTGTGAAAAAATACATTGTATTAATTTTGCAATCGAA
This sequence comes from Echinometra lucunter, assembly GCA_029962745.1. Lineage (NCBI taxonomy): Eukaryota > Metazoa > Echinodermata > Echinoidea > Camarodonta > Echinometridae > Echinometra > Echinometra lucunter. The sequence continues at coordinate 23,708 of JAPZVO010000630.1, forward strand.
GGATAACGATAAATGTATAACATGCATAACGGACGAATAAGCATTAAAATGTAACTTTACTTCTTTGGACTTCCGTTCTTAGCCATGTAACAGTTTTAACAGCCGAAAATTTAAGATTACATAATATATTAATTTACGGGCCTGTTTTCACACATTTAATATGTAAGAATGATGAAAACGACAGGGGCGGAACAGGTACCTGTTATCAGGAGGGGGGGGGGGGGGCAGAGCACAAAATTTCCCGGTAACTAGTCTATGTCTAGAATCTGTGGCGTAGCTAGGACTGCATTTTAGGAGGACGGTAGTCCTCCATGCACCGGCGTCAATCCAATTTTGAGGAGTGGGGATGAAAAACTTTTTAAACGATTATTTCCTTCTCACACATATTTTGATATCTATTCTGCAAGCGGGTAAAGCGAGCGAGCAGAAAATAACCACATTTCCGGTTTCGAATTGCATTTTCAAATACGAATTCTAAAATATGACGAAAGAGAGGAGCGAGCGAGCCAAAATAACCACTTTTCTCGATTTTAGTCGAATTTTAGATGGAAATCCTCAGATTTTGATGAGCGAGCGAAGTGAGCGGGCCAAAAATAACATTTTTTTTTCAATAGCAATTTCAAATATAAATTCTAAAATATGATCCCTAGAGGGGAGGGTGCAGGGAGGGAAAGTTTTCCCCCTCCCTGCAGCTCCAACGTTTCTTGGAATTGTTAGTTGTCGGTAATTATGCCTGTCTTCTGCGACGTAAGTAGGATTTCATTTTGGGAGAACGGTAGTGCTCTCTAGGGCTGAGGGTGGAGGGAGGGGGGAATTTCCCCCCCCCCCCCCGCGCAAAGCACGGAAGCTCCGACTTTTTTTCGCTGTCAGTTCCTGTTTTTCTTATGCTTTCTGCCTGTTATCGGGGGGGGGGGGGGGGTTCGAGGGGGCATACGTATAGACACAAAATTCCCGGTAATGAAGTCTAGAATCAGTGGTGTAGCTAGGATTTCATTTTAGGAGGACAATAGTGCAAGGCGCGCTCCCTGGCATGCAAAGGGAAGGGTGCAAGGATGGTGATTCCCGCCCCCCCCCCCCCCCCCCCGCGCGAAGCCCGGAAGCTCTAAAGTTTCTTTGAGTTGTTCGTTGACTGTTCCCCACCTCTTACATTCGGGGGGGGGGGGGAGCCAAAAATTTCCTATTATATAAGTCTAGAAATAGAATATGCGGAGGTGAGCCCGCACAGCGAGTTGCTTGTTGCGAAGCCCTTAGCGGGTGGGGCCCAAGGCTCTGGCTTAGGTCCCCTGATGGGGGCGTACAGGGAAAACCACTGCGGGGGTCCAGGGAGTGGAGCACCCGGAAACTCTGGGGTTTGGGTACTAATTTTCCCCTCATTTCTATTGTTTCCATTTGCTTTTTTCTTTTTTCCCCTTTCCCTCTGTTTCCTCTCTCTCTTCTTCTTTCTCCCCTTTCCCCTTTTTCTTTCCCGTTCTCCTCCTTCCTTTCCCTTTCTCCCTCTTTCTTTCCCTTTATCCTTCTTTCTTTTCCTTTCTCCTTCATTTTTTTCATTTCTTCTTTTCCTTTTCCTTTCTCCCTTCCTTTTTCTTCCTTTCCCGGTGGTTTGGTGGATTTTATCGCTGAAATCCTTCGGGGGGGGGGCACTCTGCCCCCTGCCCCCGGCTGTTACGCCACTGGAAAGCGATATTTTTCACTAAAGGTACATCTTTTGTTCAGAGTCGTACCCTGCTATTAACAGACATGAGCATACTCACACTTACATACCGTAACGCAGGGTTTTTCTCTCTCATATAGACCTGTTTACTAATGTATTCCAGTTTGTACACGTTTCTCTCCAGAACCCTTGGATACCAACTGTTCACTTCACCTGTTATGCATACTGGCATTTGAGTAGAATGGAATTCAAATTCAAAACATTAATTGCTGCTATGCCAGGAAAGCGAAACTTTGGTTCAACTATGCACAAAATTAGTCGACAAGTCTATTTTGACAGAGGCATATAAACACCAATGCCATTGTCCTGTATGTGCATAGATTTAGAATGTAAAATGGACATGATCTACAGAGGTCTTGAATTGATGACATGCTGTACAATAGTAAGCATTACCTTGACTTGATTTGGCATTTTCTTCTTTTTTTATCTTGTGAAATGAGAACACTTGTTGCAGCACTTTGATATGTACAGACTGCTTTGTTTGAAAATCCTGCAAAAAGGAGACTCCAACTGAGACTCCAGCTATGCGTGGGCCATTAAAGCATGATTCTTTGCATCACACAACACACATGGCATAAAAAATATGATGTCCTACTACTAACTGGTAGTAGTATACTTTATTGCATAACTTCTTTAGCACAGGGTCCCCTGCACAAATTACAAACGTGTAAATGCTGAGGTGCTATCAGAATATGAATATATGAAGCTTTTGAAAATTCAAATTGATGCGCACTAAAGTGAAAGATTTATGTAAATCAAGTGTCAAGCTTAATAGGCCTATCTAAAAGACATATAGAATAAACAAAAAAGAAGAAAACTTAAAAGTACATCTACCTAAGCACATTTTATCAAATCTATATAATGCCCTTATTTTACCACATCTAGAAGTACTGTGGTATATTTTGGGGATGGTGTTATACAAATCCCCACGCTTAAAAAGATGGAAAACATATTTCAAAGAAAGGAAAGTAAAAATGGGAAATAATACAAGGGCTTCATTCTTGCAAATACATAGGAATAGTGAGAGTTATGAATTTATTCTAGAACTCTCTTGTTCGTTTGGTATTTTTTTTCTTTGTTTTATTTAGAAAAAAGTTGTGAAATGCATTCACTATGAAAATGATGGACAAAGAAAGCAGACAAAATAAACAACCCCTAATTCTTCCCTTCACAATGGTTGTGATAGCCAAAAGAACATCCCTTCACTGCTGTTGTCTAAAATATGTGGAACAGGTGTCACAGCATATTCACCAAATCGCAGGGCTGCTGTGACGTCATTACGATTCAGAATTGACTTCGCTTTTTGTCCGACAAGGAGACTTACAATAGTCTGGTATTTGGATTTTAGTATTCATAAGACTATGCGGAACTTTGAATAAGATTATACACGTTTGAAAGTTCATATCAAATGCTTTAACCTCTTTTTTTTTTTTTTTTTTTTTTTTTACTTTGCTATCGTTTTGCTTCCACACAAACTTCATTGTTAGGCATTCACGCATTTCAAATGTGTATTTGCTTTACTCCAAATTGAAGGACAAAAAACTGATACTGCTGTAAATGGTAGGGTCTACATGTACTTCAGGTCTTGTTTCCAGTTGTCTGTTGTTTATTCTTTTGTGGTTATTATTGCGGAAAATACTGACAATAAACCCATTCATATAGGAACTTATAACATGGTACTGAAATCGGTTGCGTGACTGATGGTTACACCCTCCATTATCTTTCATCGGTCAATGTTAGTGTCATTGTGCCAGTTTCAAAGGGGAAGCGACCTTGCTTATCAAGTTTCAATTTTTCAAATAACTGACTGTTTATAGATTCACGATTTCTTTTGGGGTAAAAGTAAAACTGTAAACTAATTCGCCCCCGTTCAAAAGAATTTTAGGATTATGATGAAGATATGATTATGACATAAAAGGCCAAGGTTAAATGTCGATATGATGTAGAATGGAAACCAACGGTGTCAACCAATCTGATTTTTTTTTTTTTTTTGAATGGGCAAAGTCGTTACTTATATCCTCGAAAAAAAAAATGACGTGGTTAGCAAATGATTGTCTTCTGGGAAAATTTGGTCGTGGTGATTGTGGTATGTGTTTGCTTTTTTATAGGGGGGGGGGAATCTGGAGGGACTTCCAAGCTGCTTAAAAAAAGTTTAGCTACAAGTAAATTGAAAAAAAAAAAATAGACCAAGTAACCGCATGATACTTATATGTGTCAGTTTTTTTTTTGGGGGGGGGGGTGGGATGCCTGCAAGTCGCCCATGAGGGGTAGGGGAAATCAGGTTAGTGAAAAACCAATAGCGATCAAACCCAGTGGAGAAGTGCTCTCCTAACTATGAATGACCCCTGCCAGCCAGTTTGTGCGTGTCTGGGTGTGTTTGTGTGTGTGTGTGGTGCCCGTCAAACGACTCTTAGGGCCAAAATGGCTTATCAACAGTGCCCAAAAGGAATTTATCAATTTGTTCACGTTTTCCTTGTAAAAAAACAGTGTGGGGGCGGGAGACCCTTTTAAAGCCTTAGAGGGCTTGCTTTACAAGGATCCCCTTGTAAGAAAATTATAGATAAAATATACTTTATTGTTTTGCAAGCCCCTTCCGGCTAATGATCTGAGATGATTGATTCTTTTCTGAAAACATGTTAAAAGACAAATGATGTCATCAGACGCCTTGGTAGTGTTACAAAAGTCATAATAGCTAATTTCGTGTAGCCATAACTTTCTTATCAGTTCCGTGTCCGATTTCGTTCGAACTTCGCTGTTCTGTTTTATTCCGTCTTAGCTTTGATTTGCATCAGCATTATTCGATCTGCTCTTAGTCTGGTCTTTTCGACCTCCTCCATAAAGAAGGTTACGTCCGTATTAAGTCCTGACAGGAATTCGATCCCTTGTAAGATGAACACCACCCTCACGAATCGATACGAATTAAGCTCTACTCTCAATATCTTTTACTAGTGCGCGGCAGAAAAAAAAAAAAAAAAGGATCAACAAGGTTTCTAATTTTTTTGTTCATGCCAAATTCGCAGCTATGGAAATCAAAGGCTGCTATACGTTGATGATGGAAGTTAGCTCGATGATAGATGAGGATCGAACTGGTTAAGCTTTTTCTCGTTTGTGTGGCTGGTCGCTAACGGCAAAGATCATTCCATGTAATTCCAAGTAGTCGCCTGTAATAGTTAAATTGGGAGTAGATTTCACTTTGAGCGGAAAAGAATGAAGAACAGGGAGAATTTCACTTTCTAATCTGAAAAGCAATTTTTTTATGTTGGAAAGAATGATAAAGTGGTGGCATATTTGTGAAATGCGAAATTTAATCTGTCATAAAATTTCATAAGGATATATTAATTCTAAACTTCAAATATAGGAATTGCATAGTGTCTTTTAATATAACTGATTTGAATAACTTCCGTGACCAGCGAACCATTTTCGCTTTAATAGTAAATCACGTTCCTCAGTCAGGCTTGTACTTTCGATCTTTGGGAAGACTGTAGTTCAAAACTTTATCAAACTACCACAGCTCAGGTAGGCTGCACTAAAAAGCTCCCGGCATACGCATGAGGCATGACACAATCCAGCATATTCCTTGGTAATAGAGAGACAAGTTCAGGGCTATAGATGCCCAAAAAGAATGTTTATCAGGATCACTGATTATAAATACCAATGATATGTATCCTCGCATTATCCTCAGTAAAAGTAAGGGAAGAGAAGCTCAAGTATCATATCTCCACGAAGAAAGACTAACCTCTGTACAGTGCGCTAAAGGCTGGGAAAGTGAATATCACTGATTATATAATCTGCACATGTGGTTTGTGCTATACACTGACCTTATCGCTTTGTTTATATAACTCCCCAGGCTTTGACTTCGTGTGAGAGGAATCTCATAAAAACATGTGTTCACATTGATCAAGGATGGGACTCTTGGATGCGTGACTTGGAGTCTTGGACATAGTTGGATACCTGGGGGGGGGGGGGGGGGGGGGGGGACTCAGTATATAATGCGTGGTGGGTATGTGCCGCGGAGAAGACCCCCATTTTTACACTCAATTTTCCGTTCCAAAGCATAGCGTTTTTATCTTATTGAGAAAAAGAACAAAGAAAGCCGTTCCAAAGCATAGCATTTTCTTATTATCGAGAAAAAAGAAGAAAGAAATCCGTTCCAAAGCTTCGCATATTTTTTCGTTTCGCCGTTCCGGCCACATTGATCCGCTACAATGAGCTGCATTTTTGGTGAAAAGCGGCCCGCAGAGCGCTGTCCGACCATCGCCTCTGCGCGAGTGCACCCGCTGTCGTGCCACCGGCTAGCTGCATGCACGTATGCCCGTTCCATAGGGATACATACGCACTCACACGCAGGCGAACCGTTCCAAAGACCCCCGTTCTCACAAACATTTGTTGTTCCGAAGCCCGTTCCGAAGACTCTCCTTTTCACAATAA
>JAPZVO010000631.1:0-29755 GCA_029962745.1 Echinometra lucunter
CCCCCCTTCTCTCTCTCTCTCTCTCCTCTCTCTCTCTCCTCTCTCTCTCTCTCAGGTATCTAATAGAGAGGGGGAAGCTACAATGATTATCACTGGGGACCCTAAAAGAATATGCTCAACATTCACTCTCTCAAAGAAGAATAGGTGCCCTTTTTGCTCTTTGTAAATCCCCCCCAAAGAAAATCAAACGAATATATATATATATATATATATATATATATATCTCGTACAAATATCAACTGTTCTTATATTGTTCCTATGTTGTCTTTGTTATTGATGTTGTTTTTTTTAACGTCCTGTTGTTTGTCTACTCTGTTTTTGCTTTTATATAGAATACGTAACTGTTTTTGTCCTTTATTTTTTTGTGTTTTTTTTCTTGTAAATTTAGTTTCTCTTCTTTGTTAATTTTGGTAAGATTAGTTACTTTGTCTTTTGTTATAATGTTTGTTTATATATCTTTTTATTAAGACATTGTTTACATAATTCACGTATACATGTATGAGTCTTTGTGAGAGCAAATGTTATCTGGCTCCCTCGCCACAAGCTTAATGCTTTGGGGCTTGTTGCCTTCCATTATATTTTGATGCAAACTTGACATTCTTTCAGTTATTTTGTTTACGGTAAACAAATATCATTTTAAGCTGAACTGAATCCCAATCTGCCACCTGGGTGACGGGTTCCATTCCATTGAAGAGGCTTATCAGAATCTGACGTTGCCTATCAAGAATTGTTCTCCTCCTTCGCTGGCATAGGCGTATGATGTCAAATGGTCTATAGGTGCCAGTCTGTGGACATCACTGAACCACGTGGTGATGGTTGCTGACTCTAATATACTTCAGAAAATTCTCTTTAATAGTATAAGTACTTAAACGCTCCAGGAGACTAGAGAAGGACAGAAACAACAAAAAGAAAAGGAGAGAGAGAGAGAGAGAGGCAGAGAGACACACGGAAAGACAGAGACAAAGAGACAGAGCCTGAGAGAAAGAGGGAAACAATGCGAAGAGAACAATGTATTAAAGGATTAGATCTTTTTATTTTAAGATTTTCCACAGAGCAATTGCTTTGAACGATTTCCTTTATAAGATCAAGAGGAAAGACTCACCCAGCTGTGCTCTTTGTAATAAAAAAGAGGAAACAATAATTCACTTATTTTGTGATTGTGAAAAAGTAATTCCAATTTGGCAAGATCTTCTCTCGGTGATTCACCGAAAAGGTGATCCTAATTTCAATATTTCAAATTCTGAAAAACTATTTGGAGTTTGTGAGGATAAATCTATCTCATTTTTATTTCTACTGCTGAAGTATCATGTATATTGTTGCAGATTTAATGACAGTACACCTAATTTTGTGTCTTTTAAATCCTTTGTGGAAAAACAAAAGGATATAGACTACAATGTCGCCAAAAAAAGAAACAAATTACCCGCCCACTTTAAGAAATGGCGTTTTGATGTTTAAAATTATACATTTTATAGTTTTTATTGACCCCCATGTCATTGTGTAATTCTTGCAACCACCCGACTATTCTCATTATGCACAGAAATGCTTGTACAATTTGTGTGAGATCGGTTCCTCCAATGGCATGAATGGGGTACCTCGGGGCTCTGGACCGCATCTCTTAGGTCGTTTTTGCTTAGGATGGGAATTGAGAGTCAGGGCTGGCTTGTATTACATTTTTGTTTGGAATATTTTGTGGTTTGTTCACGTCTAAACTATTACGGTGAACTCTTTGTAAACGGGATCATTGAACTTAGGAGGCGCGCACGAATACCAAAGGTTTTCATAGAACCCCTTTTTTCTTTATCTCAAATTTTTCAGATTTTGTTTTTAGTCATACAATATAAACATATCTTCGTTGCACAGAGTCTGCACTGTTTCAAGAGTCTTTCATATCCTTTTGTCTAATCTGTGAGTGGGATAGAATTGGTTGTGTTTGATATAAATTCGAGTCAGCCCTGTCCCCCCCCCTTTTTCTTCGTTCGGCTTAGCAGTGCTTCTGTCCTCAGTGTATCCCAAGTTCTATATTGTAGTACAAGTACTTGTAATGTTTTTTTTTTTTCTTGTGCCGCCTTTTCCAATAAGAGTTTATTCTTATTTTGTCTGCCTTTCCTTTTTTATTTTTTATTTTTTATTTTTTGATTATGTATTTTATTTTTACATTGAATCCTGCCAATCATGTAAATATGTGATTCTGCTGATTCACTTTAATAAAGCATACCAAAAAACAACAACAATGTATTAAAGATGAAATAATAGAGAACGATTCCTAAATTCCGGTCCTAAACCTGACTTAAATCAGCAATGTGATGCATTATTTTGAATGTTTCACACACTGTTCAAGGGAAAAGTAACTGATATCACCGCTTATTGTTGCTTATATTATGAACCTCAAAAGTCATATATCGAGGGTCTAGTGCAACAGAGGGCTATCTGCATATCTGGCAATTTTGATAAATCTTGAAATAAAGATTTGTTGCACCGACACGCTGCAGTATAAAGCAGATAGCCATATCTTTTGGGGTGATGCCCAGCTCCCGGGGCCCAGCTTAGGAAAGTTTGCTGTAGAAACCATTGTTACCGATTGGTGCCTTGTCTCTGGATCATTTTCATTTCGAAACCTCATTCAAATGAAAAATGCAGATAACCCTTTGTTGCACTAAACCCTCGATATATCTCGATTAAAATTCAGAGTTAACGTCATTGTTGATAAGGTATAATAAAACAAACGAAATGGCTCAGGTTAATAGAATATAAAAGGGACATTGAGTAAAGAGACAGGATAAAGATAAAGGACGTGACACGGAGGAAGGACAGGTAGAGGGAAGGTAGATGAATATGCATATTATTTATCAACCGGGTTTTTGTTTTTTGTTTTTTTTTTAAAATTTCCTTCTCTTCCTTTTTTTATCGCTTGTTTCAGTTTGTTTCAACATTTTTTTTAATTTATGTGTCGCAGTACAGAACCAGAACACAACAATGAGGACCAGAAATACATGATGAGTGCAGTTCTGTTATTTATTTCATTGCCGTATAGTCTCGGCTGTAGTTGTACGTAGCTCGCAGAGCGACAAGAGGAACAAATATAAAAAAAAACCCTGAAAAATACAATCAAGAGAAAAGGTGTCATAAGATTTTGGCTCATAAAAATATGACACAATTTACTTTCATAGGTCACTTTAAGGCAAATATTAACATGCAGTTACACGTTTTATAAACTCAGTAACGATGATTACAACATGTTACATAAGTTACATATCAAATTATCAATGCATGAAGTTATCCTTTCAACTGTCATGGCTGTATACCAATCTATGCTGTTCTATTGATTACTTAATAAATCTTGAGTTACATCTCGACTTCATTTGTGTTTACACGAGAGCTTGTTTACATTTTGTCTTATTACCAAATTTATGAACATCATTTGAACTACCAAATCAATGCATGTCTAACATCAAGATTTCAAGATCCATTTATGATTCAATAAGAGGAATGAAATCATTGTGTTTCAAATAAAGTCAAATGACTCAAACACTCAACTGTATAGCATAACCTAAATTAGAGCATATAACATTTTGTGTATTTCAAATGTGACAAAAAGAAATAAATTCATATACCCATTCTACTGAAACGTACCCAAGGGCTCGAAGACAACACACCCACTGAGCAACCGTCTAAGAGGTACCAATCTCACTGCAGAGCCACTGACTGTCCTTCAATAAAACATGTCAAAATAAGCAAATGACTACGTAGAAATATAAACTCTTTCTTTCACTTAATTGACATTACATACCTACTCAAGCTTATGAACCCAAAGTATATAGTCTCCAAAAACCTTGTAACAACTTTGCCTAAACAAGATGTATTTCTCAATAAAAGTTTCCCTTCTCACCACAGCAATATCTAACTCATGGGCGCCGCCATCTTTATTCTATGGTTTACATCTGTAGCGCCATCAACGATTATGTGCCTACGGCAAGTCTCGTCTGAGATTAAACCCATACCTATAGTGTACCGATAAATCTCTGCATTTACTCGTCTTCTGTAACATAAATGAATATAGCTATTTCTGTGATTCTTTCTATCATCGGTTACTCACTAAAATCTACTTAAAATCTCAAATCTCTCTTTACAAAGTACTAAGAATATTTTCCAATAAATCGTAATAAAACCTTGTGGTATCAACGGGATTTCTGACACTCAAAAGCATTTCCCAATTCTTCAATGCGATATGAAGAAATTGTATCTACCCTAACAGTAAGGCACGTTATGCAACTAAACTTCCATAATTCTTTTGGATCCTTCACATTTCCAGATATTAACACCAAAATGTTTGCATAACTTGTAGAGTAACACTATAAAATATTTTAGTTCACTTACTCACTAATACTGCTTTGAATTATGACACTCAAACTTCACAAGGAGTCGCAACCTTGGACATTGCATCGTGCTATACGTCTGTTAACAACCTTGGCTCGAACTCGTGTGACGCTGTCCTGTGCCTACGCCCAATGCCACAGCACATCACACGCATTCCACGAGGGCAGTAACTTAATTTACATACACAACTTAATTTGCATGCGTGCAAACCAAAATCTCTTTCAAACTAACTAATTTGCATGTGCGGTAACCCAAAATGTCAAAGGCGATAATTAGCATGCTCGTTTAGTCAAAAACATGCGCACTGAGCAAATACATGTACGAACAAATTCAAAGAGCTACAAAATAGTCCATTTTCCTACAATTTCCCCGCTTGGAAACTTTCGTCTCGAAAGTACATAATTTACTTCATCTACCTACAATTATTTTATATACAAAATGTGGAAAAAAAAGTACATCTGTGCAGTAAACTGTACTCAATTACTTTTCTATAATCCAAAACTGCATGCATTAAAGTACAAATAAACATCCATGGAAATGTATGTTTCTCAATTAATGGATAAATTGTTTTGATCCAACTCTTTGAAAACACTTCCAATGACCAAACTTGTCATTTTTTCAAAGAAAAATCTTTTCTTTTTTCTTCATACGTTTTGTGGGATTCCTTCCCCGCTTGTTTCAAAGTTATACGATCAAGACTGAAATGTGATATTCTTCACTAGTTTATGATCACACCAAGATACAAATATACAGTGCACTCAGAACTGTATAATGCTAACAAAATTCAATGTCTATAGTAAGAAAAGAGATAAAGAAAAGGGGAAAAGAATAGTAAAACTATGAATTCAAGCTCTGAGTTCAAGTAAAATTAAACAATTAATAAAAATTCAGATAGGTAGTCCTGTGACCGCAGAAACCGGTCGACGACCTGGATTTCGATTGATCCCTTTGGTTGTTCTAGCTGATCGTCTAGGCAGAGGTCTTACTTGCTCTACATCATCTGAACGTTCTTTTCGTTGCCTATTCAAGTCTTTCCATGACAATAGATAACCGACCTCTCCACCATCGTCATCATCATCATCGCTATCGACATCATCGTCGTCATCATAGGGATTCCCGATGGCATTCATGTCATTGTCACTACATCCTTCTTCGTCTATACCAGGCAGGACATCACCTAAACCATCGTCCTGTGAGCGGGGGTCAGCCATCAAGCGGCGTCGATTTACCCACTGAGTACGACCACCAAAAACTGGCCGAATCTGGAACAAGTCTCCTTCCTTATTCTTGGCAATTATAACATAGGGTAAATCATCAAATTTGTCTTTAAGTTTGTGTCTTCCTGTGAATGCTTCTCTTTTCAACAGGACTCTCTCTCCGACATCCAAGGTAGGTATCTCGCCTCTTACTCTATTTTGCTGTCTTTCTTCTTCTTTTCTTGCTATTTCTCTCTGTCGATCACATACTATCTTGTACGCCTTCTCCACTAGCTTCTGTTGTGTTTGCGTGTAGTCTTCACTCCAGTCTGAATGTAGATTATTCAATAAATGATCTATTGGCAATGTGGGTCGACGACCAAACATCAAGAAATGAGGTGTCACTCTCGTAATTCGATGAGGGGTGGTATTATATATATACACCATATGCTGAATCAATTCTGGCCATCTCTTCCTGTCTTTTGGGTCTAACGATCTCAAGAGGCTACATAGGGTCTTATTAAATCTTTCGCATTGACCATTTCCTGAGGGATGATAAGCCGTCGTCCTTGATTTCTGTATCTTGTATAGCTTGCACATTTCTGTCACGATAGCATTCTCAAACGACCGTCCCTGGTCGGAGTGAATTCTTGAAGGTACTCCATATCGGGTAAACCAGGCATCTCGAAGTACTTTCGCTACTGTTAAAGCACTTTGATCCTTGCATGGTACAGCTTGACAGTATTTGCTAAAGACATCTGTTATGACTAAGACATCCTCGAATCCTCCCCGACCTCTATCAAGCTTCAAGAAATCTACTGCAATTATTTCTTGAGGTCTAAAAGCAAGCAAATGTCGTTGTGGGGGATAGATCGTAGGCATAGGCACCTTCGAAGTGATGCATCTAAAACACTTCTTGATATAACTTCGTGCCTCACGTGTCATTCCGGGCCAGAAACATCTTTCTCTCAAAAGATTTAGAGTCCTATCAATTCCTTGATGTCCCCATCTATCATGTGTCAGTTCAAGCATGGTCTCTCTTAATACTCGAGGGACGAGTACTTGTTGAATTTTGCCTAGGGCTGGATCATCTATCTCTCGGTAAAGTACGCCATGATACTCTCGAAATTTATTGTACTCCCGTAACCATCCCTGTAGACTTGTTGATTGAGTGTTATTCTCTCTTCCAGGCTGACATTCATTCTTCCAACAGTGCCAGATTTCTTTCAAATCTTCATCTTCCTTCTGCAGTTTAGCCAATTCCTCATAACTATAGGAAGGCATGGTACATGATGCAGTTGCATCAGAAAGTACTCGAACTGCTATCTTTTGATCATCAGGTAACGTTCTATTACTTGATTCCGGTATCTCTACAGAGTCCAATACATCGTTGATAGTTGCAGTAACTTCTTCCTGTGGCATGTCATTGGGTCTTCTACTTAGTGCATCCGCACACTTATTACTCCTTCCAGTCCTGTATCTCACTTCAAAGCTAAAGGGGGCCAACTGTGCAACCCATCTCGACTCCGTAGCACCGAGTTTAGCAGTAGACAAATGGGCTAATGGGTTATGATCAGTCAAAATGATACAGTGAGAACTCATGAGGTAAGGAGCAAACTTCTCTGCAACTGCCCACTTCAGTGCCAATAGCTCTATCTTGAAACTACTGAAGTCTGGGTAATTTCTCTCTGATCCTCGTAAACTTCTGCTGGCAAAAGCTATAGGATGTATTTTGCCATCTTCTCCCTTCTGTGATAAACAGGCACCTAAACCTCTCTTGGATGCATCTATCTCAACGATGAATTCTTCATCGAATTTGGGGTATGCTAAGACTGGAGTACAAGTTAGTTGTGACTTCAATATCTCAAAGGCCTCTTCTTGTGCTTGATTCCAAACAAACTTAGTCTTGCTTCCTTTTCCTTTCTCAGCAACTTGATGTAAGGGAGCAGCTATGCTGGAAAACCCATCAATGAAGTGTCTATAATACGATGCTAGACCCAAAAATGAACTCACATCTTTCCCATTCTGGGGTCGTGGCCATGTTCGAATCTTCTCTACCTTTCCAGGGTCCACTCTTACTCCTTCACTGGTCACGACATGTCCGAGATATTCTACTTCCTGTTGGACAAAGTGACATTTTTTGCCTTTCACTTTTAGTCCATTCTCTGCCAATCTTGTAAGTACTAGATCCAATCTCTCTAAGTGTTGTTCAAAGGTTGAAGAAAACACCAGTATGTCGTCTAAGTACAAGATGATCTGATTCAAGTTCAGGTCTCCCAAAATATATTCCATTGTTCGTTGGAAAGTACTCGGACTGTTCACCAATCCTTGAGGCATTCTTGTGAATTCGTATAATCCCCAAGGAACTCTGAAAGCCGTCACATCTATGGAAGTTGGATCCATGACAACCTGGAAATAGCCATGTGCTAGATCCATCGAAGAAAAGTACTTCGCGCCTCTTAATGCATCAAGTGCTTCTTCGATTCTTGGGAGTGGGAAGGAGTCCTTGATCGTCTGAGCATTGACCTTCCTATAATCGATGCATAGTCTTAGTGATCCGTCCTTCTTGCGAACCAACACTACTGGACTTGCATAAGGACTTTTGGATGGCCTTATGATACCTCTCTCTAACATCTCTTGCAAGGCATTCTTCACTTCCGGTATCAGGGCTGGTGGTATCCTCCTGTATGGAAGCCTAACGACCGAGTCACCCTCTAGTTGGATATGATGTGGCACTACACTACATTCACCAAGATCGAATGCTCCAGCTGAGAAAACATCCTCATGTTTGTGTAGGAGTTCCCGAACTTTCTCCTCCTGTTCTCTGCTCAATCCATCTAGCTTTACTCCAGGGGGTAGTATTGGAATATTTGTCTCCGAAGTTGATCCTTCTTTCCCATCTTTCTGTACTTGACTTTTCTCAGTCACCACATCACATACAGCTACTCTCAATTGATCCTCCTGAAGATCAAGGCGGATCTCTGGCTTTCTTTCCATGATCAAAGCCTCAGCAACATGTAAATCTGGTGGTAGTTGGATCTCTTTTGCTGAATGATTCGTCATCAACAATTCTACTGTATCTCCTCTCACCTCTTGACATCCTTCTGTGGTAGCGACAGACATAGGCAGATCGACCTCTCTCACCAAGACTTCAGTACCAGGACTTAATGCTTTGCTTTCTACCCGACACACTACCCGACGAATGGTGTAGGGAGGAAGAATTTCCATTTTCCCTGTCTTCACGGATGTGGAGAAGTTTTCATTCTTCCCAAAATTCATAGCATCTTTCAGTACCTGAAAGTGGAGATCTACTTCTTCTCCGAATGAAGATCTGTACATCTTGGAGAGAATATTGCTTCCAACAAGTATTGGGTAATCAGACTGGGTACCACTGCAAACTCTATCTTCTACCACTAAGAATCCTCCTGGCCATGTTCGTCCATTGATCTGAACCGGGACTTCAATAAATCCTTCAATAGGCACTTCTATGCCCCCAACACCAACAACATTAAGGAATACACCTGGTTCTTGCTGAAGTTGGCTCAGGTTCTCTTTTAGATGTTCATGGTACACTGAAGAGGGGATAATCGAAGACTCAGCACCAGTGTCAAATATACATCCCACATCTACACCTGCAATGGTCACTGTACCTTTAGGACATGGAGCAACGAATCTTTCAAGAAACTCTGGGGATATGTGTTGCGAGTCCATAATGCCTCTATTTGCCTCAGGGCGGGGTATAGACGAAGTAGGAGGACACGAGTTCGAGCCAGGGATTGCAGACTGTGGCGTCTCTGAGTTAGATCGTTGAGGACATTGTTTGCTGATATGTCCACGTCCTTTACAAGCAAAACATAGTGTTTCCTCTTGGCACTGATTTCTCTTGTGATCAGTTTTCCCACAGTTGAAACACCTGGTTACCTTCTGAGAAGAGGATGTAGAACCTTTCTGAGAAGAGGATGTAGAACCCTTTTTTCTTTCTTTCACCAGAGCTTCAACACTTCTCTGAAGTAGAGCCACATTATCTTTCAAAGACTTTATTTCTCCTTGTAAATCAACATCCACCTTCTTAGTAGTTGCAACATGGATCTCTGTTGTATCAGTTATTGCTTCATGTACAGCAACCTTTCTTGTCTCTTGACCACGGAAGAACTCCAAAACATCTTCCCTCATTTCTATGAAAGATTTGTTCTTTGCAGCAATTTCTATTCTCCGTAGCTCTCTCTGTATCCATACTTGATTTGTCCCGGTTACAAACCTTTCTTTAAGAGATGAGTCCCACAACTGTTCAAGGGCCCTTCTCTCTGTTGTCGTTGCAGCTTTCTCCATCTTATTATATATGCGCATTAACACCCTACTGTAATCAAGTAAACTTTCAGTGCCCAACTGCTTTGTTGTGAAATTCTCCTGTGAGTGATTGGACAGTCTCTACTGCTCCAAACAAAGATTTCAAAATTTCAATAAGTTTATCACAATCTTCCCTTACACTTTCGTCTCTGCATAAGATTTCTTCCTTAGCGGCTCCCGCCAAATGATCAATCAGGGACTGTGCCTTTGCACTTCCTTCCAAACTGTAATGACGTGCATAGCTTTCGAAATTGTCAAGCCACTCCTGCAATGAAAGATCACCAGCGACTTGGGGAGTGCCCTTGTACTTGCTAAGTTTCACAGGTGGTGGTGCTTTCTGTACATTCAATCCTTGTAACACAGAAGTAAGTGTCTGCAACATTTCAGTCATTGGTTCTGCCATCGTTACAAAGGCTGTTAAAGAAGTATCACTGGGAGGAAAAAGGTCAGTTACAACTTAGTGTATTCTACAGCAGTACAACATATGTAACAATAAACAAACTTTACCATGTACCCATTACCATTACCAAAATGGTTAGCACCATTTCAACTCAGTTCACAAAATGCTGTAGCTCCTCAAAGTCCAATCACCAAATCAGTCCATAGAGCGAATTCTCATCAATCATGGGTGTTTTCAGTTACCAGTCCAGTCCTATCATGGTGTGGCGTCATTCACAGCTCGAGGGGTTTTCGTCGTAGTCACTCTCGTCGCTGCCATCCCATCTGTCATTCCAGCTGTCATCCCATCCGTCATTCCAGCTGTCATCCCATCCTCGTCGCCATTTGTCGCAGTACAGAACCAGAACACAACAATGAGGACCAGAAATACATGATGAGTGCAGTTCTGTTATTTATTTCATTGCCGTATAGTCTCGGCTGTAGTTGTACGTAGCTCGCAGAGCGACAAGAGGAACAAATATAAAAAAAAACCCTGAAAAATACAATCAAGAGAAAAGGTGTCATAAGATTTTGGCTCATAAAAATATGACACAATTTACTTTCATAGGTCACTTTAAGGCAAATATTAACATGCAGTTACACGTTTTATAAACAACCTGGTCTCCTTCTTAAATCAGGCAATATACCTAATGTACAAACGGTCTTATAACAGGTATATGGCCTGAAATAGCAGGTTGAATAAAATGTCGCCATCTGGCGGCCGCGTTGTCTAAAAATTATATACGTAAAAGGTGGCTAACTTCAGGCTTCAGTAGTGCGATTGTAATTCATCCCCCCCCCCCCCACCATTGCACCCCATTCGAATAGACTCCCAACGAGTTGTAGGGCATGAAGTATGCATGAACCTGCTAGGTTGATTGGGTGCCGTATTTTGATTTTTGGTTTGACGGGCGCTTAGTAGGGCCTATATTTATCTGAGATACCGAGATACCTATACAAGACATATTGCAATGTAAAAGTCATCGTCCATATCTCCCCCCCCCCCGGCCGTATTACCGCCAAATACTAGATACTAGTAGTCTATTTATCAGATGTGACTTGAATATTTGAAATGAAAATAGTAATTAATCACACATTCTTATCAGCTATTTATGACAAATGAATTTTATTGTAAAACATTACATTCTTTTCCATCAGTTCCGTGCTATCTAGGCCCCATGAATGCATACTTTAATTTCATAATTAAAAATTAACATCGTATCTGGTATGTAGCCTATATCCCCAGCGCTCTGATTCGTAATTGCGTAACGTGCACATGCTAGGTGTTTTGGTTCAGTTCTACGCAGATAGCTAGCTAGCTACGCCGCGCCGCCGTCGTCCGTCCGAACCGGCCCGGCTGACGTCCGCATCGACATGAATCCAGCCAAACTACTAAATCCAACCAAGATAGAAATCAGCAGATTGACAGCTCTAGTACAAATACAGCGCGGATTGAAGGAAAAGAAAAGGCTAAGGAGTAAGGTAGGTCTAACATTTAGCATGATCCAGCATTAGACCTAGTATTATAATAGCAAAGCAATGGAATGCAAACCAAAGCCAGGCAGAGCCAAAGGCAAAGCTACATCATACATGTACACCGCCTACCATGCCTACACTGGCTGCAGAATGGCCCACCCGTACCCGTACTCAGTAGGCTAGTCAGGAGACTCTCAAGAAGTCTCCGGTAGGCACTATTGAGGCGACTCTGAAGTGAGGATGACAGCGGAGATCAACTGTCAGCGACCTGATTGAAGAATATTCATCACACTTTAACTGTTTTGTCAAAGGAATAGACCTAAACGCCATTTGGCATTACCAACAATTTCATAACGACAAAAAAATTGTCAGCGTCACAGGGATTCGAACCTTGGCCACGATTAACATTAGACCGAAGTGTTCTGTCTCTAACAGTCGTCGTTAGCCTCGTATTTTGGTAGGGTCGGCACTCCTCCTTTATAGAGACAGAAGCGCCCTAATGCGATGTCCATGCAATCTCACTGTGCTGGGGCAGCGCAATGAAAAACTCTCTCAAATTAATGCTTGTCACATTTTTACATGTATCATAATACGGTATATAGTATACAGTTTACCAATGTGTAGTCTTGTTTCTTCTCACTCATCATTTTCAGGTGAATTCAGGGTCCTAACGTTAGGTCCTCGCGGTTGAAAATCTTGCCGCAGCCAACCTCTATCTCTAGCTCTGTTCGCGCTCGCCTCCGCGCTTTTCGCAGTGAGCCGGAGATCAGCGAATTTGCGACTCGCATTTCAACCGTACAATCATATCAACGAGCTACCAATACGAAACATCAACAACAAAAACATCGTTCGTAAGTATATGCCCAAACGTACGTACGTGGTCGATCGTTTGAATACGGCCGGTTGAAATGCGAGTCGCAAATTCGCTGATCTCTGGCTCCCTGCGAAAAGCGCGGAGGCGAGCGTATGTATGTATGCACGCACAAGCCATGTGTCTGTGTTGCCAAACCCCAGAACTTGGATCGTCACGAAGGTTTTATCTCTTGAAATTCACTGAAATACAAACAATATTGTACTATATTGTCACCTGCTTGCTGACAAGGTGAGAATGAAGTGAAAATATTGTTTGTATAATAAGTGAAATCGAGAGATAAAACCTTCGTGACGACCCAAGTCGCAGCACATACCATCGCATGAATACACATTGCTTGTGCAGTGCAGTGCACACTAGCGATAGCTGCAGCGGCGCATGTATAAGTGGGAATTCAGTTGAGTGTGGCTGTATCCTCATGTCGATGCTGTGGATACAACCACACGCGTGTGGCCGTAAGGTAAAGACACACGCGTGTGGCTGTATACACTGCCATAAATATTATGCCTCCAAATCACACTTTCACATGCCCGGCTAGCACTGCAAACCACCTTCGGAATTCACCAGTGGATTAGAAAATCTAACTGTGATATCAGAATCTAAAATTTATTTTTCAAACTCAAAATATTGACTTTTGATTGATACAAGTACCTACAATGTACCTTAGCGATATCACTGCTTGATTAATTTCCATGTCAATAGCATGACCTCTGACATCTTACACCTTCTAATCTCGCCACAGGTGCTAGGCGCGATCGGCGAAGAGCGTTACATGCAGCCATAGAGATTCTATATATTGACACTAGAGCACTCACTACGCATAATTTGCACGTGCACTGCTGCTCTGCGCAATAGAGCAGACAGGCTGCCATCTTAATCCGGGCAAACACTCCGATTCTGCCCGGATTATAGCATGTTAGCCTACATGTATATGGGAGCGAGTTGAGATACATGCATGTCAATTTCGCTGCAATTACTTTACCATTTTCCTCTGTTTAACGTTGTATACAATTTAAAAGTCATATGACCAAATATATTCATGTTTTATAATGTGATCTCCTTGTCATTTTAGGACAGATGCAGGGGGGGGGTTGGCATGGAGAGGATGACCCTAGGATGCTGAAATGTATTGCATGTATGTGAGTTTAGGGAGTGGCAAAAATATAATTGATTTGATATATTTTTTAAAATGGGAACGATTTATTTACAAGAGTTCCTCCCCCCCCCCCCCCAAAAAAAAAAATAGGTGTCATCATGGGAAACACCCCAAAGTGCCCCTTTGGTTAAAATACACACATATTTGTACAATGTAAGTCCCCTGAGTATGGAACTATTTTAATGAAATAATGGAATCATATTTAATATGAGGGCATGGAAGTTGTTCAGATGCATGCGATTCACTTCTGAGTGAAAGGGTAGGGGTAGCACCGAAAGTGCCCATGGGGCATTAGAAATATATGCACATTTTATGGCTTCTCAATATAATAATGCACAATTTCAATTTTCCTAAATTTTGTTTAATGAATGTTTCCCCAAGCAGTGGAAATTTCTCACTTCTCAACTTGTGCCTATATTCCATCGTAAAGCTCACCCAATTGCAAACAATGTACATTTAAGCATCTTAAGGGGTCACCCCCTCCCTGCCCCTGCCCCTGACTCCAACATCGGTTTGCGTGGTTACACGTACACTTCCAAAAATATAAAATTTAGTCCATAAGGAAGTTTTGTGCCAAAATGGTGCCTTTATCCACCTTGTAATGATACAGCTGCAAAGCTAAGCCCCTATAGCCCGTACCTGGTTATGTTGATTTTTGCCGGGATTAAGATGGTGGACGGCCTGATCAATTCGTCACAGTAATGCGGGGGGTACATGTACGCCCTCTAGTGTCAATATATAAGATCTCTATGTATACAGCGCACACTCTCGCATGTATCACCGGTCGTCAAATACGTGCGAGAGTGCGCACTGCGTCTACCGCTCTTCGCTGATCGCGCCTAGAGCCTGTGGCGAGACCAGCAGGTGTAAGATGTTGGAGGTCTCGCTATTGACATGGAAATTAATCAAGCGGCAATATCACTAAGAAGGTACATGTAGGTGGGTCATTCCATCCGGATTCACCAAATGGGTTACACCCTACTTTCTCAGAATGTGTTCAAATTTGGTACACATAAAATTCAACATGTGTCATGGATGAAACAAATAGAATTACTGGAAACGGCCCGTCGGTCCCCGCGCTACGGCCCGCCCTTTTTTTTTCATTTTGGCAAAAATAGGCATGACCCCCAACTTTCAAACAGCTATTGTGCCAGAACTGGATGACCAATTTTCATGAAACTGGTACCATTGACAAGGAAATTCAGAAAGAAATCCAAAAAATGCATCAAAATGAGTGACCTTGTTTTTAACCCCCAGGTGCAAATTCATCGAACTGTATTTTGAAGTATGTTGATTCTCACTATAATGTTTACAAAATATGTTAAAACCAAAGATGATATTTTATTTCTTCACCTTTAAAAACTTAAACAAACCAGTTGCTTTGAAAATTCATTGTTGCCCCATGTATTGACATTTGTGTAGGTACAATGTTGGCAAGTCTCTTGTTATATGCATACTTCCACACTCGGGTTACATTATAAATACAGGTAAAAGAAATTAATCTTTTCAGGTTATTTACATAAATCTAATTTTAAGCACAATATGATAGTGTATGTGAGAGTATATAAATAGATATTTTGGCCTTCTGATGGGGGGGGGGGGGGGGGGGGGTGCGATATTGCAACCCCCCCCCCCCCCCCCAACAGAAGGCCTAGGCCTATATATCTTTAAATGAACTAACATTGTTTCAGCATTGGGTACCCCTTTTAAAGGTGCAATATTTCATACCCATTTGAGGGTATCTTGCATTGTTTTTATATACCCTAAGCAGAGATATCTTCAACTAGATGTTTTTCCTTTTTTTCAAGTAAAAAAAAACGTACTTGTAAACACATTAAAGAATGTTCTCATTAAAAGAGAGGTATTTTTTCTTTTCTTCACACAATAACAGCGATTGATTTGTCATATTTTCATTCCATCGTCAGGGTCTATCCAATTTCCTACCCTTTTCGGGTTCCAGCACTAGGGAATTTGATACCCTTTTTTCTGATTTTTGCTGTTTTTGATACCCTAAAGTGGATCCCTGGGTTCCCCGCCTGGTGCTTAAAAATGACCCTTTTCCTACATTTTTGTTTACACAAATGATGTACAAGCCTCAATGAGACACATCCCCCTGGGGGAAAAAATTCTGATTGAAAGCACCGAGCCATACAAAAATTGAAAGCACCGAGCCATAAAAAAACCCATTAAAAAACGTTTTAAAACTTTTTTTTTAATGAAAATGTTTTTTATTACAACCCTGACCGATATATAGATAGTTGGCTATGTAGATAAGTTTAAGAAAGGCCTCTTATTGTTTTGGTCAATAAAAATGATACAGGTTGCACTGTGCTTATACTGTAGAAATGAATATCATTCTACACAATGCATTCGTAAAAAGTATTACTACTTTGATACTATGTATTACTATTTTGTCATTGTACTTGTTAACAGACAGCAGTAAGCAACGAGTACGTCTGAGAAGGAAAAATGAAAAGGGGAAAGGCCAAGCTTGAGGAGCTACTGACAAGATTGGCAGGTGGTACAGCTTTGAGTTTGGCAGATGCAATCTCTAGAAATTTCCTGAGGCACTCAGGTAACTCGGGGTCAAATGTATTATAACATTTATTTTGTCTTAGATGCTTTCATACTTTTTTATATTTGCAACATATCTGTCATGGGGGAAAAAATTAATGTGGATTTTCATTGTCTTCATTTCATATTGCATTAGTTTCATGCATAAGATCTTACAGGAAAAACCCTAAACACTGAAAGAATTTTCCTCTTTTCAAGGGGATATCCAAAGGATATCTATTTACAGCCTGAAGAATGAAAACAATCTTACTTTTTAAAAATCATTGATATCATGAATAGTATGAGTCAAACGAAATAGGATTTACAGAAACTTCCTGTTATGGATTATAGAGTCATGTCATCACAAGCATACATACATTTTGTAAAGGATGGGAATGTTGAAAAAATTGGCAACATCCAACATCCCTTTCCTTACTCAAAAAGTTCACCAAACCTGTGTGGGGATCAAAACTGTTTCCATTCATTCTTTTTGAATGCAGGAGAATTTTTAAATGGGTGAAATCTCTGACTTGTAGATGTTTCTCACATCCTTTAAACAATAGACAGTGCTTCCGAACCCCTGCACGAGTTTGGCCTGTTTTGACACTATTTTTATTCCTCTATGAATGAAACATTGTTTTGTTTCCATGCATGCTCTCATGATTACTTAAGAACCATTTGATGAATCAACTTCAAACTTGAATCATGTACGCATATGGGAAAGACGAGGATCTGATTAGATTTGGGTCTCACAAGGTCAAAGGTCATAGGTCATAAAGGTCATGAAAGTTGCATAAAAACGATTTGACGGATGAACTTCAAACTTGTGTGTCATGTATGCATATGGGAGGGAAAAATGATCTGATTAGATTTGGGGCTCATGAGGTCATAGGTCACAGGTCATAGAGGTCATATACATGAAAGACATCAGGTATGTAGTTGGGGAGACTGAGAGACTCCTTGTTCTTTGGGAAATTTGAATTGTTTATTGATTACTTTTATATTGATGTGCGAGTGGAGGTGACATAATGACACCAAACAAATAGACATGGTCAGCAATTACAAATTTCCTAAATACAGACATTGCAAAATGGGTCTAATTCAGCAAGAAAAGTGTGAAGTGAAAATTTTCACATTCCACTACCTGAGATACTTATAGTGCTGTGTGCACATGTACATGCATCTCTATGCAAACACCACTGAGTGTACACTGTGAGTTCTCTCTGTGTCATCATCTTTCTCTCCCTCCCCCTCTCATTCCCGCTCCTTGTCATTCTTATAAAATGACCCTTGCCTGTCTCTATCATTCTCCCATTGAATTCTCCCCTTCTCTCTTGTCCTCCCATCTCAATTACACAAATCCTGCTGCAGAAATAACATAGAATGCCTGGGACATCATCTGTTGCATGTCATTTAAAAAATTTGACTTCAGAATTTTTTTTTTAAAAAACCTGATGTGAATTATGATTTTTTGCCTGGAATTCGTAGCTTCATTATCAGTCATTCACTGAGTACAAATTAAGCATTCACAAGCTCTGAGGGTTTTTTTTTTTTTTTTGGGGGGGGGGTGCAATTTTTAAAGACAGCAATCAAGGGAAAGCAATTGACTATGCACATGTTTCACGGCAGACATGGGTTACTTAATGAGGTCTATGTTCTTTCAGACTAACAAACTCAACATTCCCCCTTAAAAAGGAATTATGTACTTGAAAATGACTCGTTCTTGTGATAGTGTACTCAGCCATTTGACAAATCAACTTCAAACATGAGTCATGTCTGAATATGGGACGGAAAATGATCTTATTAGATTTTAGGGTCACAAGGTGAAAGGTAAAAGATCATGAACATCTTTGTGTAAATGATAATTGTATGTCCTTGCGATAACTTCTGAACCATTTGAGGGATCAACTTCAAATATGGAAGACACAGTGTAACTTGAATAAAACCTCTTTTTTTTCAGTTTCGTACTCTAATTGTATCATAACATATTTGCCATAATTGAAAGTGATATATTTGTGATGTGGTTTGATGTTGAGGCATTCATTATGTTTTCAGATTGTCTGTTCATCTGTCTGTCTACTCAATAATGCAATATCTCTATAACCTTTGAAATATGAACTGCAGACTTAGTGCAAGAATATCTATCTAACAGGATAATTTCTTTAGAGTTCAGGGTGTGTAGGTCAAAAAGCAAAGGTCACAGAGGTATATTTCAACATGTTAGTTTGAAGCAGAGATTCCAACACTTTCGATGTCACCCTAACTTTGGCTTTTATGTTCACAATCGTTATCCTCCCTTAATTAAGTTTTTGCAGGGAGCAGTATACAAGTACTGTTACCATCGCTATTGAAATACAAGTATGAGATATTCACATTGAGTCTGAAATACTGTGCGCTAACTTCTCCATGTAGTACATCATTTAATTTTCCACTTGCATCAAACTTATCTCTGGGTTGAAATGACGTACACCATGACTGCCAACGGAACTGAAGTAAGCAACTCTTGTCTTGCTGCTACATAACTTTAAGGCAAAGACATGCAGGCAAAGTATGCAGGTTTTCTATGCTGACTGCCCTGGCACAGGATTGTGAGCATTATTTATCCCCTCAATAGATAAGTTCCCCCAAAGTGCATGTAATATAATTTCCTGTAGAATGTTAGGACAAGTAGGTGGGAAAGTCTGATACTGAACAAAATAAACATTATGACTGGGAATTTCAAGTATTTTTGAACGTTGGGTACCTGTCCAAATATCGGGCGGGAACCGGATTTCCCAAAAATGATAGAACAGAAAACAGGTGATGTATTAACTAACATGCTAGAATTTTCATGTTTATAGCAGCTAAATAATTTCAAGAAATTACAAATACCCTTGCCAGTATTGAAATAAATATAATATGAAGTCATTTCCATCCTATTTTGGTGATGATAATTCCCATATTTTGCCTCTTTATGTCAGAAACTGATGATGAAATAGAGAGAGATCATGCAAGCTGCCATTTTGTTGGACGAATAATAAAACAATGGCCTCGCTGCATAACAATCACGTTGAAATAATAGAAGGGCTCACTCACCGCATTATGTGACTAGGTATGTGCTACTCAAGCGCATCCACACACTAAAAAATGGACTTAAGTGTAAGACCGGCCTGCTCCTAATAGGCCGAACGTCAACTTTCCCAGTGGCAGGGAAAAAATACATGGGGGCTCGGGGCGAATTCGCCCCCGAATGCTGGGCAGCAGATTCTGACTGAGAGCTTGAGTGGGCCAATCAAATGGTTCACTGCTTTCTAAATGAAACATTAACTATATTGTCAAACACATTAAAAAACTTCTCAAATTTCTAAATAATAAGATTATATCATGTTAGGTTAAGGAGGTATCCATGCACTAAACGATTGGAGTCTTTACAATCGAGACATTCCCTACTACATGGTCAGGGAGGGAGTTCCACAAGCGGACAACAGTTGGAATGAAACCTCTGTCCAGAGTAGATGTTCTGACAGCAGGCAAGGAGAGGGTATGGAATGGCATGGATAAGCTAGAACAAATGTGGTGTGGTGCAAGCCCGGGTGGTGGGCGGATTGTCCAGGGTTCAGGCGGTTCACAGAGCGAGGAGTCCACAACTTGTTGTATGAGCACATATCGACACAGACAATGATTAGAGCTCTCATAGTTAGTCAGAAAAAAATAATCCAGTTAAGATGACTAAGCACTTATATTTGGCACTGGGAAGATTGCATATCTTGTTGCAAATGATCAGATATAACATGAGGAACAACCCTTGTCGTAACACTTCAAAAATATAGAGCAAATTTACTGATAATCTGCATTTCATACCCTAACATCTAAGACCAAATTCTTAATTTGATACCCTAACGTTGATGGGAGCTGAAGAACACCCCACTTGTAAGGAAATCTCCATGTGAAAAGTCAAATACATTGTCAGGCAAAGTGGTTTCAGAGATTTTTGGAACATGCATGTGGTCTTCTGACCTGGGGGGGGGGGGGAGGAAGACCTATTGATTAGATATTTCGAGCACATGAAGGCCACAGAGGTCAGCTGTAAAATTGCAGGTATATCCTTGTTAGTGTGTTTGTTTAAAATATTCAAAATTTGAACCTCAAATTTGGCCAATTTGCTTCACATTAAGAAGAGTATCTGATTAGATTATGAGTGATTTGGGTCTGAGATTTACAAAAAACCCATTGGGGTCAGTAATGTATTAATTACATGATTACATGTACATGTACCTTAGCTTTCTTGAGCACTTTACTTTTAACTTTTATGTGCATTTCTGTTGAAACAAAGTGAACAGACTTTTTGGTTGTTACGTCAAAGGAGTCGGTAAACATGTGCCATTTACCCTGGGGAATATGTCTCATTGAAACCTGTACATCACCCACGTAAATCACTTTATGAAAAGCACCCTAAACGGGGATTGAAGTAGGACGGAAGTACTGTATTACATCTCCAATTTTTATACCCTTAACCCTGAAAGGGCAGTTTATGCAAGGATTGCATCATTGACTCCTATTTTTCTCAGATTTTTGGGATTTTGGTACCCTTTTTTTTTTCTGATTGTACTTGTTTTTTATACCCTAAACTGGATCCCCAGGTTCCCCGCCCTGTGCTGAAAAGCGTCCCTTTTTCTATGTTTTCTGTTTACGTGGATGATGTACAATACAGGCTTCAATTTAACATATCCCCCTGGGGGCCTTTTATTCTGTTTATTATCGGCATAATTCAAGAACAGTTTGATTCACCAATGAAAGTTAATCGAATGTAGGTGGAGGCATATGGTGGAAGCAGTCACATTCTTCTTTTATTCATTTTGTTCAATGTTATTTTACTGTTGGTTATGTGGCTCTAAAGCTCAAAAGCAATTTCTAATTATGCTATTCAGGTCTTCCTGTTTTCCTTTGATGATTCTTGCAGATGGTGCCTCTTCATCAGCAGTTCCAGCTGAGATAAAAAAAGAAGATGGTAGAGACCTGTGGACACTTAGCCACAGATACAGGGAAGAAGAAATACAACTACAGACAGAGATGTCTTGAAGCACTATCAGGAACAAATAGCTTCTTTACAGGAGGAAAAATTCGCCCTGACATGTGCTGCCCCTGATAATGAGCAGGATGCTTTGTTCATGAAATGGTTTGTATTTTGTATCAGTAACATACTCACTCTTCATAGGTTGATATGATATAGACTGGCCTTGAGGGAGATAAAACATTTATTGCCTGAAGTAGATTTTATTGCCCTCGTCCTGAACCCTTGATCAAAGACTGCATATTGTTGTTTTACATATTGTTTGTTCGGTTCAAAACAAGAAATCAAAGATCTTAGTCAAATTCATTTAAGTTGGTAAAACATTACAAGAATGGAAACTCCTCATTAAAGCCTGAAGGTACTTGTTAAACCTTTTTTCAATTGTATACCTGTGTGGGAAATTGAATACTATATTGTGTTTTTTTTTAATTTTTTTTTTTGACCTTCATGAAAAGAAGAGAAAACAAAAAGGAAGGTTGGATTATGACATTTAATTATGGATAAATAACTATTAGAAAGAAAAAGTAGCTGAACTGTAACATTCTCGAGAACTACTTGATCTGTGAAATGCTTCCCAAGTACAGCAACTGTAGGGTTATTATGTAAGAGGAATATGACATGTTTAGTCAAGACAAAGGCTTGCATGAAATAAACTTCATGACATGTTACTGGATGACTTGTCAAAAGTAAACTTTAATGAAATTAGAGCAAGAAAGGATCTTGTATTTTGAAACAAAAGGAACAATATACAAATTTAAACAACATTATGCAATCTTTGATCAAGATATATACATGTATTTCTGTGCAAGGAATCAACAACAACAAAATGAACAAAAAAAAAAAAGAGAGAATGAAAAGGGCAGTTTTACGAAATTGTCATACCCCCTCAAACTTATAGTGTTTCGGTAGAACTTGAAAATTTTTGTGACATAACAGCGAAAGTTACAAATTACATGTACCTTAATTTCTGAACATATCTTACAACTTAGGGAGCCATTTTTCTTGGTGAGGGGTCTTTTCATGTATTGTTGAATATTCTCTAAAGATAAAATTATGTAAAGAAATTGGAGAAGTATAAGTGTTGAAAAAGTACTTCTGTCAGTATTATTTTATTAGAAACAGAAAACGTCAACAAGTTATGGTGTTGACCTTCAATTAAGATCTTATTGCAATTGTGATGGGCATTGATGTGAACACTACACTACTAACAATCCTCAATAATTATGAAGAGTTCCATAAAGAAAATATATCAATATTTCAATATATTTTTGTTTGCTGATTCATTTTCATGGCATTATCCAAAATTTGGTGGCCATTTTCAAAAGCGACCTTATTGATGGCTTCTCTTTTGTCAGTCAGAGTATTGTTGGACATACATGTATTTAATCAAAACTAATTCAAATCTAGACAAATCTGTCTGCTTCATAGTATTGTTAGTTAGACTAGCAAATGATATCACATTGGAATTTGGCGGCCATTTTGAAAAGCCTTCATTGTGGGTCTCTATAGATTCTGAACTACAATTGAAGCTTCTTTATGTATAACTATACTCAAAACAAATGCCAAAAGTGGCATGCCTCATAGATACTTTTTATGCCTCCGCCCACCGTAGGTGGTTGCCGGAGGCATTATGTTTTCTGGTCGTCCGTCCGTCCGTCCCGTTTTCGTTCTCGCGATAACTTAAGAACCGTTTGACAGATCAACTTCAAACTTGGCTTGTGTATCCATATGGGAGGGACAATGATCTGATTAGATTTTGGAGTCTCAAAGTCAAAGGTCAAGGTCATAGAGGTAATAAAACACATAAAAATGGCTCGTTCTCGCGATAACTTAAGAACCATTTGACAGATCCGCCTCAAACTTGGCACAGGTATGCATATTGGAGGGACAATGATCTGATTAGATTTTGGGGTCGCAAGGTTAAAGGTCAAGGTCATAGAGGTAATAAAACATATAAAAATGGCTCGTTCTCGCGATAACTTAAGAACCATTTGACCTATCAACCTCAGACTTGGCACAGGTAGGCATATGGGAGGGACAATGATATGATTAGATTTGGAGTCACAAGGTCAAAGGTCAAGGTCTTAGAGGTAATAAAACATATAAAAATGGCTCGTTCTCGTGATAACTTAAGAACCATTTGACCTATCAACCTCAGACTTGACACAGGTATGCATATGGGAGGGACAATGATCTGACTAGATTTTGGGGTCACAAGGTCAAAGTTCAAGGTCATAGAGTTAATAAAACACATAAAAATGGCTCATTCTTGCGATAACTTAAGAACCATTTGACCTATCAACTTCAAACTTGGCACAGGTATGCATATGGGAGGGACAATGATCTGAGTAGATTTTGGGGTCTCAAGGTCAAAGGTCAAAGGTCATAGAGGTCATTATCTACATAGAAATGGCTCGTTCTTGTGATAACTCAGTAACCATTTGATGGTTCAACAAACTTGGCTCATGTATGCATATGGAAAGGGCGATGCTCTCATTAGATTTCGGGGTCACAAGGTCAAAGTTCAAGGTCAAAGATGTCATTGTATAAATGAAAATAAATCAACATAAAGTGCCATTTATTTCTGATTTGGTAATGGCGGAGGCATAAATTTCGACCACGCGTGGTCGAAGATTCATCTAGTTTTAAAAATCTAATGCAAAAAGTGGTTATAATTGCCCCATATTTACGTATTTGAACCATAGACACACTTTGTATGGGATTTTGTGGGCCATTTTGAAAAAAAAAGCGCACTCACAGAAAAGTTCTCAAAATACAGCCTGTTTACCTGAGATATTCTTGTTCTGCATGAAAAACTGGTCTAGAAAAACCACATGAGAATATCCCCTTCTCTCCTGGAAGCACCTCTCTCACAGTCTCACTTATGACCCGGACTACTTGGCATTGTAATAAAACTCATCTCTGCATGATGGAATTCACAAAAACAGGTCATTTAAGTGGCAATAGCGTAAACATATGTTTTGTAAAAGCGTGAAAGTACTACTCCTTGAAATTCACAAATATTTACAAATGTAATTTTTTCTGCTCTTGTGATCGTGACTGATATTCCGTGCTAGCGAGTTTGGAGTACGATTTTGACTTCAGGATTTTTCCTGCAATTTTGGCCATCAAAATGCATTCTAGGCCTATAAAATATTTTAACAGTTGGCCTAAAGTTGGTCAGCTGACTCAGCATACAAAAATAATATACCAAGCTTTGAAAATGGAGGGGGGGAGGGGAAACATGTCCACCCCGTCTTACGCGTATGATGTACAGGCCTCAATGAGACACATCTCCCCGGGTTAAAAATCAAATTTGGGGGCATTTAGTCACTCTTGTGTCTACTCTAGATGTCATTTAAACTTTGAACTTAGCAGAAGCTTCTTTTTCATCCTATTTTTCAGGGGGGTAGAGCTTGAAAATGTTGAGAGAGCAAAGGCCTCATTATTAAATGCCTATACATTGTGTAAGTTTAACCATTTACTCCCATTTAGGGGAAGGACATTTACACATTGATGGCAAAGTGACCAGGTTTACTGTTCTACTTGTGTACCTAGGAAGAGAAAACGAATATGTTCACTCATGTGTACAGTTGCTTTTATATTTACTTACGACATCAGAAGTGGTCTGCTGTGGACATTGGTAATGCAAATTCCTTTTCCCATTTCTTCCCCTTTTGATCCACAGCCTACTGGGAGATACACTGTGATGCCTTCACTGACAGAGCCACAATGGAAAGGACTCCTCTCTCTGAAAGAGGAGGGGATATGGAATGCCAGGCAACATTTATCAAATGCAGTTGTCCTGTTCTCATCAACTTTGAGTGACACACCTCATGATTTGGATTCAAGCAAATTAATGTCTTCACAATCAAATACTCACTTTTTGTATGATGACACATGCTGCCATTAATAGTAATCCGTAAATAGTAGGACCCAATGAACTATTTACAGCTTGTGACATCAGATGTTTACTGTCCTTGGCAAATTTGCTCATTTGCATAATGCCTTTGCCCCCCCCCAGTTGCCCCCCCCCCCCCGAAATTTTGAGGACTGAAAAGAAAAATTATACAGTAATTTGTAAATAAGTAATTGTTTTCATAAGCATCATATTCAAACTGTGAAGTGCTCTAAAATCCATTTTCCGCTCTTCAAAACTCAGATTGAAAACAAAACAAGTGGTTATTTGAAGTATTTCTTTATCGTTATCATAGCCATTGATATAAGACAATAAACTATCATGACTGTAATTATTAAACATCTAAGACTAAAACTAGGCTTAAAACTTATCTAATGCTTAATGCATATTGCTAAATTTCCTTGGGAGCTTACATTTAAACACAACTTTTGTTTTGTAATTGTTTATGTAATTGAAATTATCTTGTATGCACCTTGAGCATCTCTTGAGATGGATATGTTGCACATTGTAAATATTGTCATTATTATTATTATTAAGCAAATCTTTAATGCAAAGTAATAGCTTTTCTCATATTACTACATACTACTATTTAAGCAATACCGTAAAACTGGGGGTGACTTTGGACACAGGAATGACTTGGACAACAGAAAAAAGTATTTTTTCATTTTACATTCTTTCCCTTGTGGTATTTCAGTATTTTTTTCTGTATGTTATTTAGGGGAATGTGTGAATATTATGAATGACTATTGTGTTTTGTATATTTCATTGCTTTACATTGTTTTTGTACTTTTCTTTGCAGGGTCCATAAAATGCTTGATTTTTTATGGCCTTCAAACTTTGGTACTCCAGAAATACAGAATATGGAAGCTCAAGCCTACTGGCTGGATAGTGAACATAAAGGATCATGAACCACCACCTGTATAGTCTTGATACCCGACCACCCTTGCAAATCTGAAAATAGGTTCATGTCCAATTTCACCACCCATATTGGCTTCTCGTACGGGTGACTTAGGGACATCAAAGGAGTACCAAATGTTCGACAGCTACATAACTATTCATTCAGTGCCCTGTTTAACTAACACATTTTTCAAATTAGTTTCATCTACTCTTTTGGATATTTAGGCGATATAAGAATTCAAAATATCAAATTTCATTATTTAAAAATCTTGAAAACAAAAGCGTGCAACCAAGTGTCTGTTAATGCCCCTTAAAATGGAAGTTCTAACATGTTTATTGTTAGCAAAAATTTTGTAGCTAAATACCCACCAAAAAAAAGTATTGTACATGTACAAGTTGTATTTGTAAGTCATTATTTGGTGGCTGTTGAAAAAAATTGAAACAGATTGAGTTGTTAAGATGTTAAAACAAAACAACAGTATTGTAGTCCAAGCTAACCAGGGTGGTCAACTACTAACCGTGCTAATCGCAAGTGACAGGTCCACAGAAAATTCATGCAGTGCCCTGCTTGAACTACACTTTCAAATTTGTCATTTACTATTTCGATATTTAGGCTTATAAGAATTCAAAATATCAAATTTAATAACAAAATCTTAAAAAAATTATGCAACCAAGGGTCTGTTAATATCCTAGCAAAATTTTGTAGCCAAATACCACCACAAAACGTAATGTACAAGTTGTACTTGTAAGTCATTATTTGGTGGCTGTGAAAAAAAAATTGAACATATTGGAGTTGTTAAGATTTTAAAAAAACTGTGTTGTAGTCCATACTTGCCCCATAGGAAGGTTTTACTTTAGACAATTAGCTGTACAGGTGATTATGCAGTGGGATACTTAGGTTGTCCAAAAGTCACGCCAAACTACGGGGTCACTTTGGACAACTTTGACCAAAAAAAATCATGAAATCAAATAAACTGCAGGGAATTCTATATGACACGATGTCTCTTTATTGGTACTTGCCAACCCTACATTACCCCTAGAATTCCTCTGTTCATAATGAAGGATATTGATATATAAATAGTTGAAATTTGTCCAAAGCCACCCCAGTTTACGGTAACAAATACTTGCAATATCAATTTTAAAATGGACATGGGGAAATTTTTATCAGTTTTATCTAATATCTGTATAATGACTCCTTAAAAAGTTCCGGTACGACAATTTGTATTTCGTGACATGTACTTTTATAACCTTCCTTCTTTGTTTCTGTTGTTATATTTTATTCGCTCAACTCTCTGATTATGTATTATGTTTATGTTTATTTATTTTCGATGCCTAAGTAATCTTGTCTTATGAACTACATATATCTTATTTCAGTATTGACAAATGTAACTGTTTTTTAATGTTTGAAATATGTAATGAGTCTCTTAATTGTATACATGACCAATGCAGCCTTTGGACTGCGACTCATGTTTTTAATAAACCTTGAATTGAATTGCATTGAATTGAATTGAATTGAGACTCCCATAATGATTTTGGTATTGTATCAAAGCTGTAATGATATGTTATTAGTCTGCACAGTTTCTCACCCGTAGGTAATACATAACTTTAATTACAGCCATTTATATTTGGAAGCAGGACAGGGGTGGTGCCAGAAGCGGTGCAGCATGAACAAAATGAATGGGAAAATTCATATTTCAGTGCATTTTCTTTTGGGGGGGGGGGGGCAGAATGGTGATATTAATGGCAAAATATAATGTATTCAAATTTTGTAGCATATTAAAGCTAATATACCCCTCTTTACTGTTTTATGATTGGAAAGTTAGTGCAACTAAGCAATGGTAGTGTTAAAATTAAAAATTGAAATACAAGGTACTGAATTTTAGGTCAAAATTGGCACTGACAGTACAAAATCAATGTGGAATTTACATTTTTCAATAGTTTTGGAAAGATGTCCATATTTTGGTCAAAACTTGCATGCAAATGTGAAGAATGGATAAAAGATTAGAGTATGAATATGAATGTATCTTGGTGATGGTCAAAATTTATTCATGTAATCAACCTGTTAAATCTGATTTGTTTTGTTTTGTATTTGTATTTTTTAATTTCCTTTTGTATATAGGAACTACATAAATATACTTTTGAAACAATGTTTGATTCGATATTTACATGTGTATTACGTGATGCTTAAGTTATCTTGATTTGTAAGATGTCTTCTGTTGGGTGTTGTTTTTGTGCGTTGTTTTGGGGTGTTTCTCTTTTCATTTAAGAGGGGCGTGAACTCAAGTAATTTTTTTTTCATTAAATCTAACTTTGCTCTCTTACTGCAAGATTTATGTGGGACATCTGAAATACTTCAGATCTTAGACAGACAATCAAGCGGACTTTTCTCTCTTTTCTGCAAGATTTTATGTTGGACAATCTGAATTACTTCAGATCTTAGACAGGAATCAAGCGGACTTTTCTCTCTTTTCTGGCAAGATTTTTATGTTGGACATCTGAAGTACTTCAGATCTTAGACAGGAATCTAGCGGATTTTCCTCTCTTTTCTGCAAGATTTTATGTTGGACATCTGAAATACTTCAGATCTTAGACAGGAAATCAAGTGGACTTTTCTCTCTTTTCTGCAAGATTTTTATGTGGTAGTAGTAGGGGTGGTGGGTGGTGCTGTTAGTAGTAGTAGTGGTGGTGTGGTGGTAGATTAGTAGTATAGTAGTGACTTTAGTGTTTGTCGGTGCACAGACCGTATAATATAGGCCCTGCAGCAGTATGAGCTGAAAAATGGTATGCGAGAAAGCTCTTTGAAAAAAGATATGTTAACCCAGGTTAGGGTGAATATAAAAAGTATATATAAAATGCAAAAACTCAGCATGGCAATAACCAAGAATTAAAATATGGGGGAAAACGAGTGGGGGTGAAAATTCAAAGAAAGAGAATGAGTTGAATAAATGGAGAGAAAACATTAAAACAGAAAGAAGAAAGAAAAAGAAACAGAAAAGAAAAAAAAATAACAAAAAGGGTGAATGCGTGCCACTCTGTTAAGGTTAATTTAAGAAGGGAGTGTATTAGAGTGAATTAAGAATAGGCCCGCTACAAAAATTGTCTAAGTCTGGTTTTGTTTGTTTGTTATTTATTCATTTATTTATTTATTTATTTCCTTTTGGGGGTTACGGTTAGGGCTACGGTTATGGTTATGGTTAGGAAAGGGTGATAGGGTTAATACATAATAGTAGTAGTAGTACTAGTAGTAGTAGTAGTAGTAGTAGTAGTAAAAGTAGTTTAGGATTAGGGTTAATATAGGGTTAGGAATAGGGTTTAGGGCTGAGGTTAGGGCTAGGGTTAGGGAGTGTATTCAGAGTGAATTAAGAATAGGCCCCGCTACACAAATTGTCTAAGTTTGTTTTGTTTTATTTTTATTTATTTATTTATTTTTTTCCTTTTGGGGTTATGGTTAGGGTTATGGTTAGGGTTACGATTATGG
>JAPZVO010000632.1:0-29742 GCA_029962745.1 Echinometra lucunter
TGTGATGATTCCTTGTAGCATGCATCATTTTGACTTTGATCTGCAAAAGAAAAAAAAAAGGGGAGAAAGTAAAGGAAAGTACGAGATGGAGAAAGGCAGAGAGAGAGAGAGAGAGAGATAGGAAGATAAGGGGAGGGCAGACGAAATAAAAGAAAGACAAAGAAGTTTATATTATCAAATTATTCATGCTTTCAGCTAGCTCCTTTCATTACTGAATATTGACATGTAAACCAACCTACGCATAAAATTTCTGCACACTTGTATTTCTTTAAAACAACTGATAATGAAATAACTAAGAGAAATTTATTCAACTCATAATTATTGGAAAAGAAATCATTTGAGCCATTCAAATATTAAAAGAAATTTAGCCAAGGCAATGTAACGTTTACACGCAGTATGAATTGATCTTATGATGCTGGTCACATATTCATCTGAGAGAGACTGTTATACTCATGATATGATCGGTGTTTCAACTTTAAGAAAAAAAGTTTCATAATGCAATATCCGTCTGAAAAATTACCTCAAAATGCTGAAGTCCACAAAGCTAGCATGACATCTGTCGACCTTTCTTTCATGGCATATTCTGCCTCTCATGAAGCGAAGTACTGTATTGAAGTTCTGTATCTTCTGTCTGTGTCAACTCCATTGTCCAGCATCTTGTAAAAAAAAAAAATAAATATCAAATAATACATACTTATAAGTGGACAAAACTATACCAGTCAATGGAGGAATAATGGAATGTTATCAAATTTATGTTTACTTCATCATGAATTTCTGTATAAATACTCATGAACTTGCATTCCAGTACATGCAATTTAAGTGTAAATCTAAGTCTAGCCACAAAAAAAAAACCCAAAAAAACTATTTAATAAAAGTAGCAATGAACAATGAGGTTTTCATTTCATATTTCGTTGAGATTACTAGTTACCGTAGTCTAACTATCCATATGCACTACAGTATATGAGGTTTTGAGCCTTATAATTACTTCTAGGCTAATAGATACTAGTACATACCAGCGGATTTGGATTAAAAATGATGCTTGAATTACATAAATCCTGTCAAAGGACTCGTTCCCCCCCCCCCGAATAGCCTGATGTAGTTAATCAAGAATCTCAAACTTTGTATTTTGTAACAAATCAAGAGAGGCAAATATTTCTCTTGACAATTCATTTGTGCAATGCTTTTTTCTTATTCAGGCATAAACAAGTTTGCGCAAATAAGCACAACATCAATAAAAAACTGGAGTAGACGGATTTAGACCGAAAATTCTGTCTCAAAATTTCATCATTTATAATCATAGCCTCTTATACTGGTAGGGTCGGTACCCTACCAGTATAAGAGGCTAACGATGAAATTTTGAGACAGAAATTTCGGTCTGATACATATTCTGCATGCAAAATTGTAACAATTTCTGATTTTGATTCAGTTTTTGGTTACCAAGTTATTGAACAAACTCTGAAATTCAGTTGATCTTCAGTAGATCTGGAACTAGTTGAACAGAACTTAGATATCTAGAGACTAGATCTAGAGGTCTAGATCCAGGTCTAACATTGTCTGGACGAAGTCCAAACTGTTATTGTTAAGTCTTTTCTTAGCCTGCCCTTGGACCTTGCCCTTGGCTTGGGACTAGCTTGGGATTTTAATTCAAAAATTTACTAATTTTAGGCTTTTACTTCAGTTACGGCAAGGTGAAATTATTATCATTACAACTTTACAAGAGAAGGCCTAAGAAATGAAAATAAAATTTGAAATGTGTGCACGAAGCCCCAAATGTCAGCATGGGCCGTGGCTAGCCTGGACTAGCCCTAGCCTAGCTAGGCCGACCGCCTCGGCTTTGCCCGAGTTGGCCGTGTCGTGGGCGGCGCTAGCCAGAGTATATTCCACTGGTCCCTCATGCAGTATTTCCATGTCTGGTTTTTATCTAAATTTAAGCCATTTTCGTCTAAAATAGCGAAATAAAAAAAATGGCAACCTTGAAAATAATATGCAAATATTTTTCCAAACATATCATAACCATCAGTACTGACAGAAAATGTGAAAATAAACTTTAATCGTCATTTTTCTCCCTAAAAGAACATGAAAAAGTATTTGTTAAACCGGCGTTAATTTAAATTGGAAAACATTGCGCAAACTACACAGGATCAGAAAACTTATACCACTGTCCTAGAAAAATATTTTTTAAGGGAAAATCTATCAGAAATAGAAAACGAAAAAAGAAAAATCGACTTACCAAATTTCAGTACATTTATCATATCACCACAGACACTGCTGGAGCAGAAAATCGGCCGAGGACTATAGTTAGCTAGGGGATAGGGATTTTTAATTTGAGTCCCATGAAATAAGTGACCAATCCTAAGCGACTTCCGTTTACGTCACTGCAATCTCTCTACAAATCCACCACAGAAATAGAAAACGTCTTCTATTTCTGTGAAATCCACTCTGTCTCTGAATTTTAAAATTTGCATTTCTCTAGACCTCTGAAAATAATGAAGGCACATTTTCTGCTCGATTTCTTTGAAATAGGTCTGCAATGAGACTATCGTGGAATTTTTT
Organism: Echinometra lucunter; assembly: GCA_029962745.1. Taxonomy (NCBI): domain Eukaryota; kingdom Metazoa; phylum Echinodermata; class Echinoidea; order Camarodonta; family Echinometridae; genus Echinometra; species Echinometra lucunter. The sequence goes on from JAPZVO010000632.1 coordinate 2,554, forward strand.
TTGATTGCCGCCCTCAGCGTCGGATTTTGAGCCAATAACTAAGGGCCGCACGCGTGTTTTTTTACCGTACCGCTAACGCGTCAGATTCTCTCATTTAATGCCGCAGAGCGTCTTGAGCAGGGGCCATTATCGCTTTCGGTACGCAAAAAAGTGCAATACCACGAAAGTTGTGCAATAATTGTGCAATACGCATGCGCGTGGACTTTGCCTCGTTAGTGATTGCAGTCACTATATAGACATGAGTACACACATATACATCGAGGTTTTTACCCGACTGCTAAGAAACCACAAGTGCCTGTGAGCAAGCAACCAGGCCGGGGACCGACGGCTTAAGGTCCTCTCCGAAGGACCTGATAATGAGGATAAATTGGGGTATATTGTAATGGTAGTTTATGGCAACAAGCCCTTCCCAACCTCCAAATTCGTGCAGATTTATTCTATGAATATACTTAGAAACAAAGAGGTAGACGTTGTCGAACTCGAAGTCTACGCTACGGTAAGAGTATAGGCTGCTATGCTGCATGTGTGATTTGTATAGCGCGCGCGAGCGAGATCGAGATAGCCGAGGCATTCGTAGACAGATAACGGCCTCCGCTCAAGTCGCTCTTTGGCATTAAATTAGAGAATATGACGCGTTAGCGGTACGGTAAAAAAACACGCGGGCCGCACGCATGTAAATACATCCGTCATTTTCAGATATCCTTCCAACCCGTACCAAAGATGATGTCATTTATTTTTTGAAATAAAAAAAATATTTATATGTATAAAATCAATGATACAAACAATTTAACACGTTTTTGTCATACGTGCGTAAAGAGGGCTAATTACTGGTTCAGATCAGTCCCATGAGAGAGCAGTTGGATTTTATGGGGACTATATTAGTATTATAACCACTGAACTTTGACCAAGTTTTTGGTTAGTCTGAGTTTCAGCTCCTCTACCGAGAAAAAAAAAATGCTGAAAAACACCCCCTTCATATATTCAGCAAGTAAAGAATATTGTATGAACTTTTAAAGACAAAAGTTTGAATGGTGCCAATATAAGCACTTATTTTTCATGATTTTTTGAATTCTCATTTTCAACACTTGAGCCTATGGGGAAATATTTACAGGCGTGCGACCTACAGGCTCTATAAAATTCATCTGAGACCCACTAGTTAGAGTTCTCTCCTGGGACTGGACTCATCTGAAGCCCCAGTAAATACCCTAAGTACATATCAAAAATGCTATTCTAACATGTAACATTGATTTGATATGATTATTTTCTTATGCATAACGTTGATGTGTTCTGCCCTTCTTTGGCAAAAGGAAACAAGTGACAAAAGAGACATTTCGTGTAAACCTGGTAAAGTGTATATGCCATTTACACTCAACGTCAGTGCAACACCACGATGTATTGCCTAACATATCTCTTAGCAGGATGAGTGATCATGCAAATTAGTGCCGGAAGAAGAGTACACTAGGTAAAATTCGTAAATATCAATAACGCAAATTTGGTTGACTTGCGCTTCCTCTTTGTCAAAGTAGGGAAATTGGGTGTATTACTCGTTCGTTTAATCAGATAGACTAAGTAAGTGGTGTTAGACCAAGTGGGTATACTATTAGACGGAACCATTTGGAACCATAGTAACTTTACCTTTGATGCCAAGTGGTTACTTTGAAAATCGAAGATTTGTCGTCTTAATGGTAGATTTGTTTTTGGTCGTTGTCGTATTATTATTAATTCTTTCCGATCTTCTTAGGCATGCAGATGGCTTTTGACAAGAAATCGTCATAATTATTTTGCAACAAGAACATGAGATTTAAAACTACTGAGTAAATCATAAATATTTCTAAATATTTCTTTCTTAAAAAAAAAAAAAAAAAAAGGGAGCAGGAGTTGGTCTCCTACAAACTGACTCTGATCCGGAACCAGGTTCGAGTCTGAGTCACGTCTTTCTCCTCTCATTCATCTCATTCATCCTCTCTCGTCGTCGTCGTTCCCTCTCGTCGTGTTCGTCATCGCTCCCGTGGTCGTCGTCGTCATCGTGCCCTCGTCGTCGTCGTCCTCCTTCTCGTTGTCCCTCTCGTTCTCGTCGTTCCCTCCTCTCTCATTCATTCATTATCCTATTCCTATCCCATTCCCTTTCCTATCCTATCCTATCCTATCCATCCACCTATTCCTTTCATTACCTCTCATTCCCTCCTCTCTCATTCATTATCCTATCCTATTCCCTTTCCTATCCTATCCATCCTCCTCTCATTACCTCTCCTTACCTCTCATTCCCTCCTCTCTCATTCATTATCCTATCCTATCCTATTCCCTTTCCTATCCTATCCATCCTCCTTTCATTACCTTCTCATTCCCTCCTCTCTCATTCATTATCCTATTCCCTTTCCATCCACCTATTATTCCTTCTTTCATTACCTCTCATTCCCTCCTCTCTCATTCATTCATTATCCTATTCCTATTCACTTCCGGTATTATTTTATTCACCCATTCCCTTCCTATCCTATTCACCCATTCATTTCCTTTATGATTATCATTTATTATTACCTCTCATTTACTCCGTCTTTCAATCCTTCACTCATTCAGCGTCATTCACATTTTTTTTTTTTTTTTTTTCAGATGTATATCTGGGACAATATACATCTGGGACCGACCTTTTTTAACGTCATCCGAAAGACGTGACTGGGAGTCGAACCTGCACGGGGCCGGCTCAGAGTCAATTTGTAGGAGAAGAGCTGCACACGGACGTTACCGCTAGACCAACTCCTGCTCCCGAATATATGTGAGAACGTTAACCCTTTTATACCTTAAATCTGGCTCGATCCAGTATATATAACTTTCATGAGAAATATAACTGTGAAAAAAAATGGTATCATGAATTCATTTTTTTTTTTTAATTTCTATTATAAGACTAAATTTATATGTCTAAATAACAGTACAGAATTTACGCTATATCAACTAAACTGACCATTTCAGATTTTAAGATATTGGATCATTATGAAATTTTTTACGTTGCCGATTTGCGCTGAGGGTACTAGACAGCATGTGAGCTATACTCAGTGCTAGTGCCTAGAATTTTTTTTTTTTTAAGATTTTTTTTTCATGGCAATGAGGTTATAATTCTACTACCAATATCGATAAGTCGTTTAAGAGAAAAATACAGTTGAAATGATTATTCTTTTTAATGATCGTGCATTTGACGAAACAAACGACTGGCGAACAGACTAGTCAACTTTGGCCTTCAAAATTAAAGGCCAGTATTCATTCCCCCCATATAGCTATGTGTTGAAATTTAGACCGAAAAAAAAATAATAATCATGAACAATCAGTTCTTGGAATGAGACATTGCATGCTATTATGCTTTTGTTAAGAGTAGCTGACACGTTTCTCTAGACCTCTGAAAATAATGAAGGCACATTTTCTGCTCGATTTCTTTGAAATAGGTCTGCAATGAGACTATCGTGGAATTTTTTTTGATTGCCGCCCTCAGCGTCGGATTTTGAGCCAATAACTAAGGGCCGCACGCATGTAAATACATCCGTCATTTTCAGATATCCTTCCAACCCGTACCAAAGATGATGTCATTTATTTTTTGAAATAAAAAAAATATTTATATGTATAAAATCAATGATACAAACAATTTAACACGTTTTTGTCATACGTGCGTAAAGAGGGCTAATTACTGGTTCAGATCAGTCCCATGAGAGAGCAGTTGGATTTTATGGGGACTATATTAGTATTATAACCACTGAACTTTGACCAAGTTTTTGGTTAGTCTGAGTTTCAGCTCCTCTACCGAGAAAAAAAAATGCTGAAAAACACCCCCTTCATATATTCAGCAAGTAAAGAATATTGTATGAACTTTTAAAGACAAAAGTTTGAATGGTGCCAATATAAGCACTTATTTTTCATGATTTTTTGAATTCTCATTTTCAACACTTGAGCCTATGGGGAAATATTTACAGGCGTGCGACCTACAGGCTCTATAAAATTCATCTGAGACCCACTAGTTAGAGTTCTCTCCTGGGACTGGACTCATCTGAAGCCCCAGTAAATACCCTAAGTACATATCAAAAATGCTATTCTAACATGTAACATTGATTTGATATGATTATTTTCTTATGCATAACGTTGATGTGTTCTGCCCTTCTTTGGCAAAAGGAAACAAGTGACAAAAGAGACATTTCGTGTAAACCTGGTAAAGTGTATATGCCATTTACACTCAACGTCAGTGCAACACCACGATGTATTGCCTAACATATCTCTTAGCAGGATGAGTGATCATGCAAATTAGTGCCGGAAGAAGAGTACACTAGGTAAAATTCGTAAATATCAATAACGCAAATTTGGTTGACTTGCGCTTCCTCTTTGTCAAAGTAGGGAAATTGGGTGTATTACTCGTTCGTTTAATCAGATAGACTAAGTAAGTGGTGTTAGACCAAGTGGGTATACTATTAGACGGAACCATTTGGAACCATAGTAACTTTACCTTTGATGCCAAGTGGTTACTTTGAAAATCGAAGATTTGTCGTCTTAATGGTAGATTTGTTTTGGTCGTTGTCGTATTATTATTAATTCTTTCCGATCTTCTTAGGCATGCAGATGGCTTTTGACAAGAAATCGTCATAATTATTTTGCAACAAGAACATGAGATTTAAAACTACTGAGTAAATCATAAATATTTCTAAATATTTCTTTCTTAAAAAAAAAAAAAAAAAAAAGGGAGCAGGAGTTGGTCTCCTACAAACTGACTCTGATCCGGAACCAGGTTCGAGTCTGAGTCACGTCTTTCTCCTCTCATTCATCTCATTCATCCTCTCTCGTCGTCGTCGTTCCCTCTCGTCGTGTTCGTCATCGCTCCCGTGGTCGTCGTCGTCATCGTGCCCTCGTCGTCGTCGTCCTCCTTCTCGTTGTCCCTCTCGTTCTCGTCGTTCCCTCCTCTCTCATTCATTCATTATCCTATTCCCATTCCCTTTCCTATCCTATCCTATCCTATCCATCCACCTATTCCTTTCATTACCTCTCATTCCCTCCTCTCTCATTCATTATCCTATCCTATTCCCTTTCCTATCCTATCCATCCTCCTCTCATTACCTCTCCTTACCTCTCATTCCCTCCTCTCTCATTCATTATCCTATCCTATCCTATTCCCTTTCCTATCCTATCCATCCTCCTTTCATTACCTTCTCATTCCCTCCTCTCTCATTCATTATCCTATTCCCTTTCCATCCACCTATTATTCCTTCTTTCATTACCTCTCATTCCCTCCTCTCTCATTCATTCATTATCCTATTCCTATTCACTTCCGGTATTATTTTATTCACCCATTCCCTTCCTATCCTATTCACCCATTCATTTCCTTTATGATTATCATTTATTATTACCTCTCATTTACTCCGTCTTTCAATCCTTCACTCATTCAGCGTCATTCACATTTTTTTTTTTTTTTTTTTCAGATGTATATCTGGGACAATATACATCTGGGACCGACCTTTTTTAACGTCATCCGAAAGACGTGACTGGGAGTCGAACCTGCACGGGGCCGGCTCAGAGTCAATTTGTAGGAGAAGAGCTGCACACGGACGTTACCGCTAGACCAACTCCTGCTCCCGAATATATGTGAGAACGTTAACCCTTTTATACCTTAAATCTGGCTCGATCCAGTATATATAACTTTCATGAGAAATATAACTGTGAAAAAAAATGGTATCATGAATTCATTTTTTTTTTTTTAATTTCTATTATAAGACTAAATTTATATGTCTAAATAACAGTACAGAATTTACGCTATATCAACTAAACTGACCATTTCAGATTTTAAGATATTGGATCATTATGAAATTTTTTACGTTGCCGATTTGCGCTGAGGGTACTAGACAGCATGTGAGCTATACTCAGTGCTAGTGCCTAGAATTTTTTTTTTTTTTAAGATTTTTTTTTTCATGGCAATGAGGTTATAATTCTACTACCAATATCGATAAGTCGTTTAAGAGAAAAATACAGTTGAAATGATTATTCTTTTTAATGATCGTGCATTTGACGAAACAAACGACTGGCGAACAGACTAGTCAACTTTGGCCTTCAAAATTAAAGGCCAGTATTCATTCCCCCCATATAGCTATGTGTTGAAATTTAGACCGAAAAAAAAAATAATAATCATGAACAATCAGTTCTTGGAATGAGACATTGCATGCTATTATGCTTTTGTTAAGAGTAGCTGACACGTTTCTCTAGACCTCTGAAAATAATGAAGGCACATTTTCTGCTCGATTTCTTTGAAATAGGTCTGCAATGAGACTATCGTGGAATTTTTTTTGATTGCCGCCCTCAGCGTCGGATTTTGAGCCAATAACTAAGGGCCGCACGCATGTAAATACATCCGTCATTTTCAGATATCCTTCCAACCCGTACCAAAGATGATGTCATTTATTTTTTGAAATAAAAAAAATATTTATATGTATAAAATCAATGATACAAACAATTTAACACGTTTTTGTCATACGTGCGTAAAGAGGGCTAATTACTGGTTCAGATCAGTCCCATGAGAGAGCAGTTGGATTTTATGGGGACTATATTAGTATTATAACCACTGAACTTTGACCAAGTTTTTGGTTAGTCTGAGTTTCAGCTCCTCTACCGAGAAAAAAAAATGCTGAAAAACACCCCCTTCATATATTCAGCAAGTAAAGAATATTGTATGAACTTTTTAAGACAAAAGTTTGAATGGTGCCAATATAAGCACTTATTTTTCATGATTTTTTGAATTCTCATTTTCAACACTTGAGCCTATGGGGAAATATTTACAGGCGTGCGACCTACAGGCTCTATAAAATTCATCTGAGACCCACTAGTTAGAGTTCTCTCCTGGGACTGGACTCATCTGAAGCCCCAGTAAATACCCTAAGTACATATCAAAAATGCTATTCTAACATGTAACATTGATTTGATATGATTATTTTCTTATGCATAACGTTGATGTGTTCTGCCCTTCTTTGGCAAAAGGAAACAAGTGACAAAAGAGACATTTCGTGTAAACCTGGTAAAGTGTATATGCCATTTACACTCAACGTCAGTGCAACACCACGATGTATTGCCTAACATATCTCTTAGCAGGATGAGTGATCATGCAAATTAGTGCCGGAAGAAGAGTACACTAGGTAAAATTCGTAAATATCAATAACGCAAATTTGGTTGACTTGCGCTTCCTCTTTGTCAAAGTAGGGAAATTGGGTGTATTACTCGTTCGTTTAATCAGATAGACTAAGTAAGTGGTGTTAGACCAAGTGGGTATACTATTAGACGGAACCATTTGGAACCATAGTAACTTTACCTTTGATGCCAAGTGGTTACTTTGAAAATCGAAGATTTGTCGTCTTAATGGTAGATTTGTTTTTGGTCGTTGTCGTATTATTATTAATTCTTTCCGATCTTCTTAGGCATGCAGATGGCTTTTGACAAGAAATCGTCATAATTATTTTGCAACAAGAACATGAGATTTAAAACTACTGAGTAAATCATAAATATTTCTAAATATTTCTTTCTTAAAAAAAAAAAAAAAAAAAGGGAGCAGGAGTTGGTCTCCTACAAACTGACTCTGATCCGGAACCAGGTTCGAGTCTGAGTCACGTCTTTCTCCTCTCATTCATCTCATTCATCCTCTCTCGTCGTCGTCGTTCCCTCTCGTCGTGTTCGTCATCGCTCCCGTGGTCGTCGTCGTCATCGTGCCCTCGTCGTCGTCGTCGTCCTCCTTCTCGTTGTCCCTCTCGTTCTCGTCGTTCCCTCCTCTCTCATTCATTCATTATCCTATTCCTATCCCATTCCCTTTCCTATCCTATCCTATCCTATCCATCCACCTATTCCTTTCATTACCTCTCATTCCCTCCTCTCTCATTCATTATCCTATCCTATTCCCTTCCTATCCTATCCATCCTCCTCTCATTACCTCTCCTTACCTCTCATTCCCTCCTCTCTCATTCATTATCCTATCCTATCCTATTCCCTTTCCTATCCTATCCATCCTCCTTTCATTACCTTCTCATTCCCTCCTCTCTCATTCATTATCCTATTCCCTTTCCATCCACCTATTATTCCTTCTTTCATTACCTCTCATTCCCTCCTCTCTCATTCATTCATTATCCTATTCCTATTCACTTCCGGTATTATTTTATTCACCCATTCCCTTCCTATCCTATTCACCCATTCATTTCCTTTATGATTATCATTTATTATTACCTCTCATTTACTCCGTCTTTCAATCCTTCACTCATTCAGCGTCATTCACATTTTTTTTTTTTTTTTTTCAGATGTATATCTGGGACAATATACATCTGGGACCGACCTTTTTTAACGTCATCCGAAAGACGTGACTGGGAGTCGAACCTGCACGGGGCCGGCTCAGAGTCAATTTGTAGGAGAAGAGCTGCACACGGACGTTACCGCTAGACCAACTCCTGCTCCCGAATATATGTGAGAACGTTAACCCTTTTATACCTTAAATCTGGCTCGATCCAGTATATATAACTTTCATGAGAAATATAACTGTGAAAAAAAATGGTATCATGAATTCATTTTTTTTTTTTTAATTTCTATTATAAGACTAAATTTATATGTCTAAATAACAGTACAGAATTTACGCTATATCAACTAAACTGACCATTTCAGATTTTAAGATATTGGATCATTATGAAATTTTTTACGTTGCCGATTTGCGCTGAGGGTACTAGACAGCATGTGAGCTATACTCAGTGCTAGTGCCTAGAATTTTTTTTTTTTTTAAGATTTTTTTTTTCATGGCAATGAGGTTATAATTCTACTACCAATATCGATAAGTCGTTTAAGAGAAAAATACAGTTGAAATGATTATTCTTTTTAATGATCGTGCATTTGACGAAACAAACGACTGGCGAACAGACTAGTCAACTTTGGCCTTCAAAATTAAAGGCCAGTATTCATTCCCCCCATATAGCTATGTGTTGAAATTTAGACCGAAAAAAAAATAATAATCATGAACAATCAGTTCTTGGAATGAGACATTGCATGCTATTATGCTTTTGTTAAGAGTAGCTGACACGTTTCTCTAGACCTCTGAAAATAATGAAGGCACATTTTCTGCTCGATTTCTTTGAAATAGGTCTGCAATGAGACTATCGTGGAATTTTTTTTGATTGCCGCCCTCAGCGTCGGATTTTGAGCCAATAACTAAGGGCCGCACGCATGTAAATACATCCGTCATTTTCAGATATCCTTCCAACCCGTACCAAAGATGATGTCATTTATTTTTTGAAATAAAAAAAATATTTATATGTATAAAATCAATGATACAAACAATTTAACACGTTTTTGTCATACGTGCGTAAAGAGGGCTAATTACTGGTTCAGATCAGTCCCATGAGAGAGCAGTTGGATTTTATGGGGACTATATTAGTATTATAACCACTGAACTTTGACCAAGTTTTTGGTTAGTCTGAGTTTCAGCTCCTCTACCGAGAAAAAAAAATGCTGAAAAACACCCCCTTCATATATTCAGCAAGTAAAGAATATTGTATGAACTTTTTAAGACAAAAGTTTGAATGGTGCCAATATAAGCACTTATTTTTCATGATTTTTTGAATTCTCATTTTCAACACTTGAGCCTATGGGGAAATATTTACAGGCGTGCGACCTACAGGCTCTATAAAATTCATCTGAGACCCACTAGTTAGAGTTCTCTCCTGGGACTGGACTCATCTGAAGCCCCAGTAAATACCCTAAGTACATATCAAAAATGCTATTCTAACATGTAACATTGATTTGATATGATTATTTTCTTATGCATAACGTTGATGTGTTCTGCCCTTCTTTGGCAAAAGGAAACAAGTGACAAAAGAGACATTTCGTGTAAACCTGGTAAAGTGTATATGCCATTTACACTCAACGTCAGTGCAACACCACGATGTATTGCCTAACATATCTCTTAGCAGGATGAGTGATCATGCAAATTAGTGCCGGAAGAAGAGTACACTAGGTAAAATTCGTAAATATCAATAACGCAAATTTGGTTGACTTGCGCTTCCTCTTTGTCAAAGTAGGGAAATTGGGTGTATTACTCGTTCGTTTAATCAGATAGACTAAGTAAGTGGTGTTAGACCAAGTGGGTATACTATTAGACGGAACCATTTGGAACCATAGTAACTTTACCTTTGATGCCAAGTGGTTACTTTGAAAATCGAAGATTTGTCGTCTTAATGGTAGATTTGTTTTTGGTCGTTGTCGTATTATTATTAATTCTTTCCGATCTTCTTAGGCATGCAGATGGCTTTTGACAAGAAATCGTCATAATTATTTTGCAACAAGAACATGAGATTTAAAACTACTGAGTAAATCATAAATATTTCTAAATATTTCTTTCTTAAAAAAAAAAAAAAAAAAAAGGGAGCAGGAGTTGGTCTCCTACAAACTGACTCTGATCCGGAACCAGGTTCGAGTCTGAGTCACGTCTTTCTCCTCTCATTCATCTCATTCATCCTCTCTCGTCGTCGTCGTTCCCTCTCGTCGTGTTCGTCATCGCTCCCGTGGTCGTCGTCGTCATCGTGCCCTCGTCGTCGTCGTCCTCCTTCTCGTTGTCCCTCTCGTTCTCGTCGTTCCCTCCTCTCTCATTCATTCATTATCCTATTCCTATATTATCCCATTCCCTTTCCTATCCTATCCATCCACCTATTCCTTTCATTACCTCTCATTCCCTCCTCTCTCATTCATTATCCTATCCTATTCCCTTTCCTATCCTATCCATCCTCCTCTCATTACCTCTCCTTACCTCTCATTCCCTCCTCTCTCATTCATTATCCTATCCTATCCTATTCCCTTTCCTATCCTATCCATCCTCCTTTCATTACCTTCTCATTCCCTCCTCTCTCATTCATTATCCTATTCCCTTTCCATCCACCTATTATTCCTTCTTTCATTACCTCTCATTCCCTCCTCTCTCATTCATTCATTATCCTATTCCTATTCACTTCCGGTATTATTTTATTCACCCATTCCCTTCCTATCCTATTCACCCATTCATTTCCTTTATGATTATCATTTATTATTACCTCTCATTTACTCCGTCTTTCAATCCTTCACTCATTCAGCGTCATTCACATTTTTTTTTTTTTTTTTTCAGATGTATATCTGGGACAATATACATCTGGGACCGACCTTTTTTAACGTCATCCGAAAGACGTGACTGGGAGTCGAACCTGCACGGGGCCGGCTCAGAGTCAATTTGTAGGAGAAGAGCTGCACACGGACGTTACCGCTAGACCAACTCCTGCTCCCGAATATATGTGAGAACGTTAACCCTTTTATACCTTAAATCTGGCTCGATCCAGTATATATAACTTTCATGAGAAATATAACTGTGAAAAAAAATGGTATCATGAATTCATTTTTTTTTTTTAATTTCTATTATAAGACTAAATTTATATGTCTAAATAACAGTACAGAATTTACGCTATATCAACTAAACTGACCATTTCAGATTTTAAGATATTGGATCATTATGAAATTTTTTACGTTGCCGATTTGCGCTGAGGGTACTAGACAGCATGTGAGCTATACTCAGTGCTAGTGCCTAGAATTTTTTTTTTTTTTAAGATTTTTTTTTTCATGGCAATGAGGTTATAATTCTACTACCAATATCGATAAGTCGTTTAAGAGAAAAATACAGTTGAAATGATTATTCTTTTTAATGATCGTGCATTTGACGAAACAAACGACTGGCGAACAGACTAGTCAACTTTGGCCTTCAAAATTAAAGGCCAGTATTCATTCCCCCCATATAGCTATGTGTTGAAATTTAGACCGAAAAAAAAATAATAATCATGAACAATCAGTTCTTGGAATGAGACATTGCATGCTATTATGCTTTTGTTAAGAGTAGCTGACACGTTTCTCTAGACCTCTGAAAATAATGAAGGCACATTTTCTGCTCGATTTCTTTGAAATAGGTCTGCAATGAGACTATCGTGGAATTTTTTTTGATTGCCGCCCTCAGCGTCGGATTTTGAGCCAATAACTAAGGGCCGCACGCATGTAAATACATCCGTCATTTTCAGATATCCTTCCAACCCGTACCAAAGATGATGTCATTTATTTTTTGAAATAAAAAAAATATTTATATGTATAAAATCAATGATACAAACAATTTAACACGTTTTTGTCATACGTGCGTAAAGAGGGCTAATTACTGGTTCAGATCAGTCCCATGAGAGAGCAGTTGGATTTTATGGGGACTATATTAGTATTATAACCACTGAACTTTGACCAAGTTTTTGGTTAGTCTGAGTTTCAGCTCCTCTACCGAGAAAAAAAAATGCTGAAAAACACCCCCTTCATATATTCAGCAAGTAAAGAATATTGTATGAACTTTTTAAGACAAAAGTTTGAATGGTGCCAATATAAGCACTTATTTTTCATGATTTTTTGAATTCTCATTTTCAACACTTGAGCCTATGGGGAAATATTTACAGGCGTGCGACCTACAGGCTCTATAAAATTCATCTGAGACCCACTAGTTAGAGTTCTCTCCTGGGACTGGACTCATCTGAAGCCCCAGTAAATACCCTAAGTACATATCAAAAATGCTATTCTAACATGTAACATTGATTTGATATGATTATTTTCTTATGCATAACGTTGATGTGTTCTGCCCTTCTTTGGCAAAAGGAAACAAGTGACAAAAGAGACATTTCGTGTAAACCTGGTAAAGTGTATATGCCATTTACACTCAACGTCAGTGCAACACCACGATGTATTGCCTAACATATCTCTTAGCAGGATGAGTGATCATGCAAATTAGTGCCGGAAGAAGAGTACACTAGGTAAAATTCGTAAATATCAATAACGCAAATTTGGTTGACTTGCGCTTCCTCTTTGTCAAAGTAGGGAAATTGGGTGTATTACTCGTTCGTTTAATCAGATAGACTAAGTAAGTGGTGTTAGACCAAGTGGGTATACTATTAGACGGAACCATTTGGAACCATAGTAACTTTACCTTTGATGCCAAGTGGTTACTTTGAAAATCGAAGATTTGTCGTCTTAATGGTAGATTTGTTTTTGGTCGTTGTCGTATTAATCCTTTCCGATCTTCTTAGGCATGCAGATGGCTTTTGACAAGAAATCGTCATAATTATTTTGCAACAAGAACATGAGATTTAAAACTACTGAGTAAATCATAAATATTTCTAAATATTTCTTTCTTAAAAAAAAAAAAAAAAAAAAGGGAGCAGGAGTTGGTCTCCTACAAACTGACTCTGATCCGGAACCAGGTTCGAGTCTGAGTCACGTCTTTCTCCTCTCATTCATCTCATTCATCCTCTCTCGTCGTCGTCGTTCCCTCTCGTCGTGTTCGTCATCGCTCCCGTGGTCGTCGTCGTCATCGTGCCCTCGTCGTCGTCGTCGTCCTCCTTCTCGTTGTCCCTCTCGTTCTCGTCGTTCCCTCCTCTCTCATTCATTCATTATCCTATTCCCATTCCCTTTCCTATCCTATCCTATCCTATCCATCCACCTATTCCTTTCATTACCTCTCATTCCCTCCTCTCTCATTCATTATCCTATCCTATTCCCTTTCCTATCCTATCCATCCTCCTCTCATTACCTCTCCTTACCTCTCATTCCCTCCTCTCTCATTCATTATCCTATCCTATCCTATTCCCTTTCCTATCCTATCCATCCTCCTTTCATTACCTTCTCATTCCCTCCTCTCTCATTCATTATCCTATTCCCTTTCCATCCACCTATTATTCCTTCTTTCATTACCTCTCATTCCCTCCTCTCTCATTCATTCATTATCCTATTCCTATTCACTTCCGGTATTATTTTATTCACCCATTCCCTTCCTATCCTATTCACCCATTCATTTCCTTTATGATTATCATTTATTATTACCTCTCATTTACTCCGTCTTTCAATCCTTCACTCATTCAGCGTCATTCACATTTTTTTTTTTTTTTTTTTCAGATGTATATCTGGGACAATATACATCTGGGACCGACCTTTTTTAACGTCATCCGAAAGACGTGACTGGGAGTCGAACCTGCACGGGGCCGGCTCAGAGTCAATTTGTAGGAGAAGAGCTGCACACGGACGTTACCGCTAGACCAACTCCTGCTCCCGAATATATGTGAGAACGTTAACCCTTTTATACCTTAAATCTGGCTCGATCCAGTATATAAACTTTCATGAGAAATATAACTGTGAAAAAAAATGGTATCATGAATTCATTTTTTTTTTTTAATTTCTATTATAAGACTAAATTTATATGTCTAAATAACAGTACAGAATTTACGCTATATCAACTAAACTGACCATTTCAGATTTTAAGATATTGGATCATTATGAAATTTTTTACGTTGCCGATTTGCGCTGAGGGTACTAGACAGCATGTGAGCTATACTCAGTGCTAGTGCCTAGAATTTTTTTTTTTTTTTAAGATTTTTTTTTTCATGGCAATGAGGTTATAATTCTACTACCAATATCGATAAGTCGTTTAAGAGAAAAATACAGTTGAAATGATTATTCTTTTTAATGATCGTGCATTTGACGAAACAAACGACTGGCGAACAGACTAGTCAACTTTGGCCTTCAAAATTAAAGGCCAGTATTCATTCCCCCCATATAGCTATGTGTTGAAATTTAGACCGAAAAAAAAATAATAATCATGAACAATCAGTTCTTGGAATGAGACATTGCATGCTATTATGCTTTTGTTAAGAGTAGCTGACACGTTTCTCTAGACCTCTGAAAATAATGAAGGCACATTTTCTGCTCGATTTCTTTGAAATAGGTCTGCAATGAGACTATCGTGGAATTTTTTTTGATTGCCGCCCTCAGCGTCGGATTTTGAGCCAATAACTAAGGGCCGCACGCATGTAAATACATCCGTCATTTTCAGATATCCTTCCAACCCGTACCAAAGATGATGTCATTTATTTTTTGAAATAAAAAAAATATTTATATGTATAAAATCAATGATACAAACAATTTAACACGTTTTTGTCATACGTGCGTAAAGAGGGCTAATTACTGGTTCAGATCAGTCCCATGAGAGAGCAGTTGGATTTTATGGGGACTATATTAGTATTATAACCACTGAACTTTGACCAAGTTTTTGGTTAGTCTGAGTTTCAGCTCCTCTACCGAGAAAAAAAAATGCTGAAAAACACCCCCTTCATATATTCAGCAAGTAAAGAATATTGTATGAACTTTTTAAGACAAAAGTTTGAATGGTGCCAATATAAGCACTTATTTTTCATGATTTTTTGAATTCTCATTTTCAACACTTGAGCCTATGGGGAAATATTTACAGGCGTGCGACCTACAGGCTCTATAAAATTCATCTGAGACCCACTAGTTAGAGTTCTCTCCTGGGACTGGACTCATCTGAAGCCCCAGTAAATACCCTAAGTACATATCAAAAATGCTATTCTAACATGTAACATTGATTTGATATGATTATTTTCTTATGCATAACGTTGATGTGTTCTGCCCTTCTTTGGCAAAAGGAAACAAGTGACAAAAGAGACATTTCGTGTAAACCTGGTAAAGTGTATATGCCATTTACACTCAACGTCAGTGCAACACCACGATGTATTGCCTAACATATCTCTTAGCAGGATGAGTGATCATGCAAATTAGTGCCGGAAGAAGAGTACACTAGGTAAAATTCGTAAATATCAATAACGCAAATTTGGTTGACTTGCGCTTCCTCTTTGTCAAAGTAGGGAAATTGGGTGTATTACTCGTTCGTTTAATCAGATAGACTAAGTAAGTGGTGTTAGACCAAGTGGGTATACTATTAGACGGAACCATTTGGAACCATAGTAACTTTACCTTTGATGCCAAGTGGTTACTTTGAAAATCGAAGATTTGTCGTCTTAATGGTAGATTTGTTTTTGGTCGTTGTCGTATTATTATTAATTCTTTCCGATCTTCTTAGGCATGCAGATGGCTTTTGACAAGAAATCGTCATAATTATTTTGCAACAAGAACATGAGATTTAAAACTACTGAGTAAATCATAAATATTTCTAAATATTTCTTTCTTAAAAAAAAAAAAAAAAAAAAGGGAGCAGGAGTTGGTCTCCTACAAACTGACTCTGATCCGGAACCAGGTTCGAGTCTGAGTCACGTCTTTCTCCTCTCATTCATCTCATTCATCCTCTCTCGTCGTCGTCGTTCCCTCTCGTCGTGTTCGTCATCGCTCCCGTGGTCGTCGTCGTCATCGTGCCCTCGTCGTCGTCGTCGTCCTCCTTCTCGTTGTCCCTCTCGTTCTCGTCGTTCCCTCCTCTCTCATTCATTCATTATCCTATTCCTATCCCATTCCCTTTCCTATCCTATCCTATCCTATCCATCCACCTATTCCTTTCATTACCTCTCATTCCCTCCTCTCTCATTCATTATCCTATCCTATTCCCTTTCCTATCCTATCCATCCTCCTCTCATTACCTCTCCTTACCTCTCATTCCCTCCTCTCTCATTCATTATCCTATCCTATCCTATTCCCTTTCCTATCCTATCCATCCTCCTTTCATTACCTTCTCATTCCCTCCTCTCTCATTCATTATCCTATTCCCTTTCCATCCACCTATTATTCCTTCTTTCATTACCTCTCATTCCCTCCTCTCTCATTCATTCATTATCCTATTCCTATTCACTTCCGGTATTATTTTATTCACCCATTCCCTTCCTATCCTATTCACCCATTCATTTCCTTTATGATTATCATTTATTATTACCTCTCATTTACTCCGTCTTTCAATCCTTCACTCATTCAGCGTCATTCACATTTTTTTTTTTTTTTTTTCAGATGTATATCTGGGACAATATACATCTGGGACCGACCTTTTTTAACGTCATCCGAAAGACGTGACTGGGAGTCGAACCTGCACGGGGCCGGCTCAGAGTCAATTTGTAGGAGAAGAGCTGCACACGGACGTTACCGCTAGACCAACTCCTGCTCCCGAATATATGTGAGAACGTTAACCCTTTTATACCTTAAATCTGGCTCGATCCAGTATATATAAACTTTCATGAGAAATATAACTGTGAAAAAAAATGGTATCATGAATTCATTTTTTTTTTTTAATTTCTATTATAAGACTAAATTTATATGTCTAAATAACAGTACAGAATTTACGCTATATCAACTAAACTGACCATTTCAGATTTTAAGATATTGGATCATTATGAAATTTTTTACGTTGCCGATTTGCGCTGAGGGTACTAGACAGCATGTGAGCTATACTCAGTGCTAGTGCCTAGAATTTTTTTTTTTTTTAAGATTTTTTTTTTCATGGCAATGAGGTTATAATTCTACTACCAATATCGATAAGTCGTTTAAGAGAAAAATACAGTTGAAATGATTATTCTTTTTAATGATCGTGCATTTGACGAAACAAACGACTGGCGAACAGACTAGTCAACTTTGGCCTTCAAAATTAAAGGCCAGTATTCATTCCCCCCATATAGCTATGTGTTGAAATTTAGACCGAAAAAAAAATAATAATCATGAACAATCAGTTCTTGGAATGAGACATTGCATGCTATTATGCTTTTGTTAAGAGTAGCTGACACGTTTCTCTAGACCTCTGAAAATAATGAAGGCACATTTTCTGCTCGATTTCTTTGAAATAGGTCTGCAATGAGACTATCGTGGAATTTTTTTTGATTGCCGCCCTCAGCGTCGGATTTTGAGCCAATAACTAAGGGCCGCACGCATGTAAATACATCCGTCATTTTCAGATATCCTTCCAACCCGTACCAAAGATGATGTCATTTATTTTTTGAAATAAAAAAAATATTTATATGTATAAAATCAATGATACAAACAATTTAACACGTTTTTGTCATACGTGCGTAAAGAGGGCTAATTACTGGTTCAGATCAGTCCCATGAGAGAGCAGTTGGATTTTATGGGGACTATATTAGTATTATAACCACTGAACTTTGACCAAGTTTTTGGTTAGTCTGAGTTTCAGCTCCTCTACCGAGAAAAAAAAATGCTGAAAAACACCCCCTTCATATATTCAGCAAGTAAAGAATATTGTATGAACTTTTTAAGACAAAAGTTTGAATGGTGCCAATATAAGCACTTATTTTTCATGATTTTTTGAATTCTCATTTTCAACACTTGAGCCTATGGGGAAATATTTACAGGCGTGCGACCTACAGGCTCTATAAAATTCATCTGAGACCCACTAGTTAGAGTTCTCTCCTGGGACTGGACTCATCTGAAGCCCCAGTAAATACCCTAAGTACATATCAAAAATGCTATTCTAACATGTAACATTGATTTGATATGATTATTTTCTTATGCATAACGTTGATGTGTTCTGCCCTTCTTTGGCAAAAGGAAACAAGTGACACAAGAGACATTTCGTGTAAACCTGGTAAAGTGTATATGCCATTTACACTCAACGTCAGTGCAACACCACGATGTATTGCCTAACATATCTCTTAGCAGGATGAGTGATCATGCAAATTAGTGCCGGAAGAAGAGTACACTAGGTAAAATTCGTAAATATCAATAACGCAAATTTGGTTGACTTGCGCTTCCTCTTTGTCAAAGTAGGGAAATTGGGTGTATTACTCGTTCGTTTAATCAGATAGACTAAGTAAGTGGTGTTAGACCAAGTGGGTATACTATTAGACGGAACCATTTGGAACCATAGTAACTTTACCTTTGATGCCAAGTGGTTACTTTGAAAATCGAAGATTTGTCGTCTTAATGGTAGATTTGTTTTTGGTCGTTGTCGTATTATTATTATTCTTTCCGATCTTCTTAGGCATGCAGATGGCTTTTGACAAGAAATCGTCATAATTATTTTGCAACAAGAACATAAGATTTAAAACTACTGAGTAAATCATAAATATTTCTAAATATTTCTTTCTTAAAAAAAAAAAAAAAAAAAGAAAAGGGAGCAGGAGATGGTCTCCTACAAACTGACTCTGATCCGGAACCAGGTTCGAGTCTGAGTCACGTCTTTCTCCTCTCATTCATCTCATTCATCCTCTCTCGTCGTCGTCGTTCCCTCTCGTCGTGTTCTTCATCGCTCCCGTGGTCGTCGTCGTCGTGCCCTCGTCCTCGTCGTCCTCCTCCTCGTTGTCCCTCTCATTGTCCCTCTCGTTCTCGTCGTTCCCTCCTCTCTCATTCATTCATTATCCTATTCCTATCATTATCCCATTCCCTTTCCTATCCTATCCATCCACCTATTCCTTTCATTACCTCTCATTCCCTCCTCTCTCATTCATTATCCTATCCTATTCCCTTTCCTATCCTATCCATCCACCTATTCCTCCTTTCATTACCTCTCATTCCCTCCTCTCTCATTCATTCATTATCCTATTCCTATTCACTTCCGGTATTATTTTATTCACCCATTCCCTTCCTATCCTATTCACCCATTCATTTCCTTTATGATTATCATTTATTATTACCTCTCATTTACTCCGTCTTTCAATCCTTCACTCATTCAGCGTCATTCACATTTTTTTTTTTTTTTTTTTTCAGATGTATATCTGGGACAATATACATCTGGGACCGACCTTTTTTAACGTCATCCGAAAGACGTGACTGGGAGTCGAACCTGCACGGGGCCGGCTCAGAGTCAATTTGTAGGAGAAGAGCTGCACACGGACGTTACCGCTAGACCAACTCCTGCTCCCGAATATATGTGAGAACGTTAACCCTTTTATACCTTAAATCTGGCTCGATCCAGTATATATAACTTTCATGAGAAATATAACTGTGAAAAAAAATGGTATCATGAATTCATTTTTTTTTTTTTAATTTCTATTATAAGACTAAATTTATATGTCTAAATAACAGTACAGAATTTACGCTATATCAACTAAACTGACCATTTCAGATTTTAAGATATTGGATCATTATGAAATTTTTTACGTTGCCGATTTGCGCTGAGGGTACTAGACAGCATGTGAGCTATACTCAGTGCTAGTGCCTAGAATTTTTTTTTTTTTTAAGATTTTTTTTTTCATGGCAATGAGGTTATAATTCTACTACCAATATCGATAAGTCGTTTAAGAGAAAAATACAGTTGAAATGATTATTCTTTTTAATGATCGTGCATTTGACGAAACAAACGACTGGCGAACAGACTAGTCAACTTTGGCCTTCAAAATTAAAGGCCAGTATTCATTCCCCCCATATAGCTATGTGTTGAAATTTAGACCGAAAAAAAAATAATAATCATGAACAATCAGTTCTTGGAATGAGACATTGCATGCTATTATGCTTTTGTTAAGAGTAGCTGACACGTTTCTCTAGACCTCTGAAAATAATGAAGGCACATTTTCTGCTCGATTTCTTTGAAATAGGTCTGCAATGAGACTATCGTGGAATTTTTTTTGATTGCCGCCCTCAGCGTCGGATTTTGAGCCAATAACTAAGGGCCGCACGCATGTAAATACATCCGTCATTTTCAGATATCCTTCCAACCCGTACCAAAGATGATGTCATTTATTTTTTGAAATAAAAAAAATATTTATATGTATAAAATCAATGATACAAACAATTTAACACGTTTTTGTCATACGTGCGTAAAGAGGGCTAATTACTGGTTCAGATCAGTCCCATGAGAGAGCAGTTGGATTTTATGGGGACTATATTAGTATTATAACCACTGAACTTTGACCAAGTTTTTGGTTAGTCTGAGTTTCAGCTCCTCTACCGAGAAAAAAAAATGCTGAAAAACACCCCCTTCATATATTCAGCAAGTAAAGAATATTGTATGAACTTTTTAAGACAAAAGTTTGAATGGTGCCAATATAAGCACTTATTTTTCATGATTTTTTGAATTCTCATTTTCAACACTTGAGCCTATGGGGAAATATTTACAGGCGTGCGACCTACAGGCTCTATAAAATTCATCTGAGACCCACTAGTTAGAGTTCTCTCCTGGGACTGGACTCATCTGAAGCCCCAGTAAATACCCTAAGTACATATCAAAAATGCTATTCTAACATGTAACATTGATTTGATATGATTATTTTCTTATGCATAACGTTGATGTGTTCTGCCCTTCTTTGGCAAAAGGAAACAAGTGACACAAGAGACATTTCGTGTAAACCTGGTAAAGTGTATATGCCATTTACACTCAACGTCAGTGCAACACCACGATGTATTGCCTAACATATCTCTTAGCAGGATGAGTGATCATGCAAATTAGTGCCGGAAGAAGAGTACACTAGGTAAAATTCGTAAATATCAATAACGCAAATTTGGTTGACTTGCGCTTCCTCTTTGTCAAAGTAGGGAAATTGGGTGTATTACTCGTTCGTTTAATCAGATAGACTAAGTAAGTGGTGTTAGACCAAGTGGGTATACTATTAGACGGAACCATTTGGAACCATAGTAACTTTACCTTTGATGCCAAGTGGTTACTTTGAAAATCGAAGATTTGTCGTCTTAATGGTAGATTTGTTTTTGGTCGTTGTCGTATTATTATTAATTCTTTCCGATCTTCTTAGGCATGCAGATGGCTTTTGACAAGAAATCGTCATAATTATTTTGCAACAAGAACATGAGATTTAAAACTACTGAGTAAATCATAAATATTTCTAAATATTTCTTTCTTAAAAAAAAAAAAAAAAAAAAAGGGAGCAGGAGTTGGTCTCCTACAAACTGACTCTGATCCGGAACCAGGTTCGAGTCTGAGTCACGTCTTTCTCCTCTCATTCATCTCATTCATCCTCTCTCGTCGTCGTCGTTCCCTCTCGTCGTGTTCTTCATCGCTCCCGTGGTCGTCGTCGTCGTGCCCTCGTCCTCGTCGTCCTCCTCCTCGTTGTCCCTCTCATTGTCCCTCTCGTTCTCGTCGTTCCCTCCTCTCTCATTCATTCATTATCCTATTCCTATCATTATCCCATTCCCTTTCCTATCCTATCCATCCACCTATTCCTTTCATTACCTCTCATTCCCTCCTCTCTCATTCATTATCCTATCCTATTCCCTTTCCTATCCTATCCATCCACCTATTCCTCCTTTCATTACCTCTCATTCCCTCCTCTCTCATTCATTCATTATCCTATTCCTATTCACTTCCGGTATTATTTTATTCACCCATTCCCTTCCTATCCTATTCACCCATTCATTTCCTTTATGATTATCATTTATTATTACCTCTCATTTACTCCGTCTTTCAATCCTTCACTCATTCAGCGTCATTCACATTTTTTTTTTTTTTTTTTCAGATGTATATCTGGGACAATATACATCTGGGACCGACCTTTTTTAACGTCATCCGAAAGACGTGACTGGGAGTCGAACCTGCACGGGGCCGGCTCAGAGTCAATTTGTAGGAGAAGAGCTGCACACGGACGTTACCGCTAGACCAACTCCTGCTCCCGAATATATGTGAGAACGTTAACCCTTTTATACCTTAAATCTGGCTCGATCCAGTATATATAACTTTCATGAGAAATATAACTGTGAAAAAAAATGGTATCATGAATTCATTTTTTTTTTTTAATTTCTATTATAAGACTAAATTTATATGTCTAAATAACAGTACAGAATTTACGCTATATCAACTAAACTGACCATTTCAGATTTTAAGATATTGGATCATTATGAAATTTTTTACGTTGCCGATTTGCGCTGAGGGTACTAGACAGCATGTGAGCTATACTCAGTGCTAGTGCCTAGAATTTTTTTTTTTTTTAAGATTTTTTTTTTCATGGCAATGAGGTTATAATTCTACTACCAATATCGATAAGTCGTTTAAGAGAAAAATACAGTTGAAATGATTATTCTTTTTAATGATCGTGCATTTGACGAAACAAACGACTGGCGAACAGACTAGTCAACTTTGGCCTTCAAAATTAAAGGCCAGTATTCATTCCCCCCATATAGCTATGTGTTGAAATTTAGACCGAAAAAAAAATAATAATCATGAACAATCAGTTCTTGGAATGAGACATTGCATGCTATTATGCTTTTGTTAAGAGTAGCTGACACGTTTCTCTAGACCTCTGAAAATAATGAAGGCACATTTTCTGCTCGATTTCTTTGAAATAGGTCTGCAATGAGACTATCGTGGAATTTTTTTTGATTGCCGCCCTCAGCGTCGGATTTTGAGCCAATAACTAAGGGCCGCACGCATGTAAATACATCCGTCATTTTCAGATATCCTTCCAACCCGTACCAAAGATGATGTCATTTATTTTTTGAAATAAAAAAAATATTTATATGTATAAAATCAATGATACAAACAATTTAACACGTTTTTGTCATACGTGCGTAAAGAGGGCTAATTACTGGTTCAGATCAGTCCCATGAGAGAGCAGTTGGATTTTATGGGGACTATATTAGTATTATAACCACTGAACTTTGACCAAGTTTTTGGTTAGTCTGAGTTTCAGCTCCTCTACCGAGAAAAAAAAATGCTGAAAAACACCCCCTTCATATATTCAGCAAGTAAAGAATATTGTATGAACTTTTTAAGACAAAAGTTTGAATGGTGCCAATATAAGCACTTATTTTCATGATTTTTTGAATTCTCATTTTCAACACTTGAGCCTATGGGGAAATATTTACAGGCGTGCGACCTACAGGCTCTATAAAATTCATCTGAGACCCACTAGTTAGAGTTCTCTCCTGGGACTGGACTCATCTGAAGCCCCAGTAAATACCCTAAGTACATATCAAAAATGCTATTCTAACATGTAACATTGATTTGATATGATTATTTTCTTATGCATAACGTTGATGTGTTCTGCCCTTCTTTGGCAAAAGGAAACAAGTGACACAAGAGACATTTCGTGTAAACCTGGTAAAGTGTATATGCCATTTACACTCAACGTCAGTGCAACACCACGATGTATTGCCTAACATATCTCTTAGCAGGATGAGTGATCATGCAAATTAGTGCCGGAAGAAGAGTACACTAGGTAAAATTCGTAAATATCAATAACGCAAATTTGGTTGACTTGCGCTTCCTCTTTGTCAAAGTAGGGAAATTGGGTGTATTACTCGTTCGTTTAATCAGATAGACTAAGTAAGTGGTGTTAGACCAAGTGGGTATACTATTAGACGGAACCATTTGGAACCATAGTAACTTTACCTTTGATGCCAAGTGGTTACTTTGAAAATCGAAGATTTGTCGTCTTAATGGTAGATTTGTTTTTGGTCGTTGTCGTATTATTATTAATTCTTTCCGATCTTCTTAGGCATGCAGATGGCTTTTGACAAGAAATCGTCATAATTATTTTGCAACAAGAACATGAGATTTAAAACTACTGAGTAAATCATAAATATTTCTAAATATTTCTTTCTTAAAAAAAAAAAAAAAAAAAAAAGGAGCAGGAGTTGGTCTCCTACAAACTGACTCTGATCCGGAACCAGGTTCGAGTCTGAGTCACGTCTTTCTCTCTCATTCATCTCATTCATCCTCTCTCGTCGTCGTCGTTCCCTCTCGTCGTGTTCTTCATCGCTCCCGTGGTCGTCGTCGTCGTGCCCTCGTCCTCGTCGTCCTCCTCCTCGTTGTCCCTCTCATTGTCCCTCTCGTTCTCGTCGTTCCCTCCTCTCTCATTCATTCATTATCCTATTCCTATCATTATCCCATTCCCTTTCCTATCCTATCCTATCCTATCCATCCACCTATTCCTTTCATTACCTCTCATTCCCTCCTCTCTCATTCATTATCCTATCCTATTCCCTTTCCTATCCTATCCATCCACCTATTCCTCCTTTCATTACCTCTCATTCCCTCCTCTCTCATTCATTCATTATCCTATTCCTATTCACTTCCGGTATTATTTTATTCACCCATTCCCTTCCTATCCTATTCACCCATTCATTTCCTTTATGATTATCATTTATTATTACCTCTCATTTACTCCGTCTTTCAATCCTTCACTCATTCAGCGTCATTCACATTTTTTTTTTTTTTTTTTCAGATGTATATCTGGGACAATATACATCTGGGACCGACCTTTTTTAACGTCATCCGAAAGACGTGACTGGAGTCGAACCTGCACGGGGCCGGCTCAGAGTCAATTTGTAGGAGAAGAGCTGCACACGGACGTTACCGCTAGACCAACTCCTGCTCCCGAATATATGTGAGAACGTTAACCCTTTTATACCTTAAATCTGGCTCGATCCAGTATATATAACTTTCATGAGAAATATAACTGTGAAAAAAAATGGTATCATGAATTCATTTTTTTTTTTTTAATTTCTATTATAAGACTAAATTTATATGTCTAAATAACAGTACAGAATTTACGCTATATCAACTAAACTGACCATTTCAGATTTTAAGATATTGGATCATTATGAAATTTTTTACGTTGCCGATTTGCGCTGAGGGTACTAGACAGCATGTGAGCTATACTCAGTGCTAGTGCCTAGAATTTTTTTTTTTTTAAGATTTTTTTTTTCATGGCAATGAGGTTATAATTCTACTACCAATATCGATAAGTCGTTTAAGAGAAAAATACAGTTGAAATGATTATTCTTTTTAATGATCGTGCATTTGACGAAACAAACGACTGGCGAACAGACTAGTCAACTTTGGCCTTCAAAATTAAAGGCCAGTATTCATTCCCCCCATATAGCTATGTGTTGAAATTTAGACCGAAAAAAAAATAATAATCATGAACAATCAGTTCTTGGAATGAGACATTGCATGCTATTATGCTTTTGTTAAGAGTAGCTGACACGTTTCTCTAGACCTCTGAAAATAATGAAGGCACATTTTCTGCTCGATTTCTTTGAAATAGGTCTGCAATGAGACTATCGTGGAATTTTTTTTGATTGCCGCCCTCAGCGTCGGATTTTGAGCCAATAACTAAGGGCCGCACGCATGTAAATACATCCGTCATTTTCAGATATCCTTCCAACCCGTACCAAAGATGATGTCATTTATTTTTTGAAATAAAAAAAATATTTATATGTATAAAATCAATGATACAAACAATTTAACACGTTTTTGTCATACGTGCGTAAAGAGGGCTAATTACTGGTTCAGATCAGTCCCATGAGAGAGCAGTTGGATTTTATGGGGACTATATTAGTATTATAACCACTGAACTTTGACCAAGTTTTTGGTTAGTCTGAGTTTCAGCTCCTCTACCGAGAAAAAAAAATGCTGAAAAACACCCCCTTCATATATTCAGCAAGTAAAGAATATTGTATGAACTTTTTAAGACAAAAGTTTGAATGGTGCCAATATAAGCACTTATTTTTCATGATTTTTTGAATTCTCATTTTCAACACTTGAGCCTATGGGGAAATATTTACAGGCGTGCGACCTACAGGCTCTATAAAATTCATCTGAGACCCACTAGTTAGAGTTCTCTCCTGGGACTGGACTCATCTGAAGCCCCAGTAAATACCCTAAGTACATATCAAAAATGCTATTCTAACATGTAACATTGATTTGATATGATTATTTTCTTATGCATAACGTTTGATGTGTTCTGCCCTTCTTTGGCAAAAGGAAACAAGTGACAAAAGAGACATTTCGTGTAAACCTGGTAAAGTGTATATGCCATTTACACTCAACGTCAGTGCAACACCACGATGTATTGCCTAACATATCTCTTAGCAGGATGAGTGATCATGCAAATTAGTGCCGGAAGAAAGAGTACACTAGGTAAAATTCGTAAATATCAATAACGCAAATTTGGTTGACTTGCGCTTCCTCTTTGTCAAAGTAGGGAATTGGGTGTGTATTACTCGTTCGTTTTAATCAGATAGACTAAGTAAGTGGTGTTAGACCAAGTGGGTATACTATTAGACGGAACCATTTGGAACCATAGTAACTTTACCTTTGATGCCAAGTGGTTACTTTGAAAATCGAAGATTTGTCGTCTTAATGGTAGATTTGTTTTTGGTCGTTGTCGTATTATTATTAATTCTTTCCGATCTTCTTAGGCATGCAGATGGCTTTTGACAAGAAATCGTCATAATTATTTTGCAACAAGAACATGAGATTTAAAACTACTGAGTAAATCATAAATATTTCTAAATATTTCTTCTTAAAAAAAAAAAAAAAAAAAAAAGGAGCAAGGAGTTGGTCTCCTACAAACTGACTCTGATCCGGAACCAGGTTCGAGTCTGAGTCACGTCTTTCTCCTCTAATTCATCTCATTCATCTCTCTCGTCGTCGTCGTTCCCTCTCGTCGTGTTCTTCATCGCTCCCGTGGTCGTCGTCGTCGT
>JAPZVO010000633.1:0-29733 GCA_029962745.1 Echinometra lucunter
GTTTATTCTCTTTTATTTGATACCAGTTTCATTGCAATGGATTGTTCCTATCCGATCTTAAATGATTTATATAAAGTGACAAGGCTATAGCCATGATGTGTCTTGCCCATTTCGTGTGTACTCATTCTTGTAGTTAAATTGTAATATTTGACCTCATTTGACCTTTGACCTACATACATGACCTTTGGCCCTCAAATACCAGTAATGTCCCTAAAAGGCATCTGCTATCCAAGTTTGTTTACAAATGGACTTATGGTTCTAAAACTACCAGCCCCTGTAGAAATATGCGCAAAATTTTAACATTTGACCTCATTTGACCTTTGACCTACATACATGACTTTTGACCCCCCCCCATGACATTGGACTTCCAGTAAGGCATCTACCATCCAAGTTTAGTTACAAACACATAAATAATCGCAAACATATATAAGCATGGCCTACTTGATTTGTACAGTGAACATCCACGTCTGCAGTTTTGTACAAGGCACATGCATGTTAATACACTATAGTGTATGGGAATATAACACATGCACATGCAAGAAGAGATTTTCATGAAATATTGGTTTTCAGGTTTGAGACATAACTTTAGAACGGAGAATGGTATTGCTTTCTAATTTTGCTCAGATGATTATTACATATTGAGAAAGTTTTCTGGAAGGTTTCAAGACAATCCATAAAATTTTCCTTGATTTATGCTAAATTATGCATTTTGTAAATTTTCAATTTTTGGGAAAAAATGTCAAAAAACACACACTTCAACTAAAAATCTGGACCAAATTACTTCAACACCCCTCACAAATGGCATCATCTTGTAGGGAATTTAATTCTCTTTCAGATGAGACCAATTTTGTTGCAATTGGATGTTTCTATCAAATTTATCTTGAACATTTTAAAATCCATCAAAATGGCGGCCATTTTGGACGCCATCTTGGATTTGGAAGTTTTCGCTACAAATTTTTTGAGGTAGACCTCTTGAATATTGTTTGTTATGCTTTAAACTTGAAAATGAGCATGGTCTTCTTAGTTTGTACAGATGGTGGAACGAAACCCCCCTTTTCTGCTTTTGGCCCTCCGCTTATTAAGAATTTAAAAAAGTAAGGATGATTTCATGGGAATATCTTACATAGGAACTCTGTAAGCTTTCTTGTGATGTGCATGGTTAACAAGTTTCCTAGCAATCTTGGTTTACCATTATAAATTTGGTGTTTATACTTCCATCATCTTTTTAAAGAATTAATATGTGAAAAAGATCATTTCAAAAATATAAAATGGTCATGGAACCTATTAAACACAGAGAGCAAAATATTCCTTGATGATGGGTTCCTCAAAGACCTACAAATGATGATCTCCATTATTTTCCATTTGAACTAACTGAACTAATTGTATTTCCAATAAGCACATCCGCTAATCTTAGGATGCTGTCTTAGCAACAGTTGCTCTTCATTAAAATATTTCTGGAGCATATATTTCTCAAGACAAGTAAACTTGCAACTTGTCAGCACAGGAATATCACACATAAAGCCACTCTTTTCATGACCATAGTCAAACACCTTAGGTGTTGACTGACTTTACTATAGTGTAGTAGACGACAACTATATGTTTTCAGTAATGACTTAAAATTAAAAATTAACCCTAATAAGGCTAATACACAAACAATACTAGTGACAACTGGCAGTTTGACTGCTCCTAGCATTCCAGTGCACCCATTTAGCACATACTGGAAACCAGTATTTTCAATGAATGGTGCAACATGAAGTATAATAACAAATTTAGAAATATGTTGCATTCTTTCTCTGTTGTTCAGATATGCCACAACATTGTGGTGCCACAATGAGCGGGTATTAACACATCAATTCTCCAATAAAACAAAACTTTTTAGGAATTTTATTGGCATGCATTTTTTTGCAGTCAGGCAGCAAAAAAAAATGTGTCCTGCCTCTGCAACATTTTTTTGTCGCCTCATACCCCAATGACTTGTACAAATGTTACAGGGATTTTGTGGTGCCACAATGTCACCACATACCTGGACACCCCTTAAGGCTTGATACTTATATATTATTAACCGCATCAGACATCTGAGCAGGGCAACTTTAACACTTTATTGCCCAATTTTGACTGGTCAATGATTTCTTGTACTGCCCGCTCAGAAAAGTCAATGGCAAAATGCATGAATAAATAGCGGGCAATATAACACTGAGCTAACATCCGGGTAATTACGCGCCTTCTAGTACGCTTGTTATATAGATGAACCTATAGTTTTCGTACCATTGCAGGACTAGTGTGATGTCACTATAAGATCCCTATAAATTGTATTGTTTCTTGTGTGCCGTCACAATAAGCTTCCACATTAGACAGGCATACTAATGGAGACGTCACAATGAACTTCTGCAGTATACAGCCGACAGGTATACTGCAGGTATAATTTTGCGCATACAGTAGTTCAGGCAGCAAGTCACGCACTGCACTACTCAAAATAAGCGCTACACGCACAATCAGGCATTTTGCAGTCGAAACTTCTTTTCCTTCTTTTTAAAAAGCTTTTGCTCAGTATTATAGTTTCCTTCATTTGAAATGCAATTTAAATTTTGAGTATATTTTAGAATATTTTCGAGTTCACTCTAGATGTCTGATTTGGTTAATAATAGCAATTTACTGACTGGCCTCAGGGTTGACATATATCACTCTCACAAAATGTATATCACCCATGTCTTTCGACTCACGCAATATAAATTTAGTTCGAGCGATATATGTCGTATTGCCCTGAGTCAGTATTTCTTAAATATTGACTGTCACTGAATGAGATACCAACCTACACTGCCCGATCTGAATCCAGTATTGCCCAAGCCAAAGGCACGGGTAAAATTGGATTCAAAGAGGGCAATATAGGTTGACCTCATTCAATGCCAGTATTAGTATCATTATTTACACCCCGCAGGAAAGTGATGTAAAATTTAACGGAAAAAGCAAACAAAACTAGATGAATCCTCGAATGCACGTGGTCGAACTTTCTGCCTCCGCCATTGCCAGATCAGAAATATATCACTTTAAATTGAGGAAAATGTATAAGGAAACATTTAGAGAGTGTTGTTATCTCGAATTAAGTTCCTGGCCAGGAACCGTCCTGGCAACTTTTCAGTTTTCTTAACAGGATCCCGGTTCGTCCTGGTTCTCGAAACGAACCTAGGCTAGATCTACAAATAATCACTGAGTTGTCCATAGGGTGTACTTACATTTCCGGCTGCAATACGTTTTAGCAACATCACTGCCATGTGAAAATGGTGTTATGATTGTGATTTGTATAACGCGCACTTGATTTGTTTGTTGTTATCAATCAAAGTGTGCCACCACAACAAATTAACATTCATTCATTTAAAACGTGGGAAAAGAGCGAACAAGTCACCCCGGTCCCCGTAACTAACTGGCTCACTCGCTCGCCAACACAAAAATATGTACCGTAATCAGAGAAACAATAGCACAATGAGCGGCACTTTCGAAGCCAATTTGAAGATCGAGAATCACCTCATTAATCATTAATGTATGTCCTATCGGTAGATGCGCTTGCACTGTACATACTCTTCAAATTGAGAATTAAAAAAAATAAGTGATACCTTCAGCATGTATAAAAGAATGGTTCTGAGAGAGGAATTCTGTACTGGTCTATGGGATTTCGTCTCTGCAACTTTCCACTGACAATTGAAATAAGCAACAATTTCATAATACCATTACGTTCGCTGGCGTCTTCACCTATGTGGAAAGCAAACACAAATAAGGCACAGCGTATCATTGCGCAATGCAATCGCAGTGAAAGCCAAATACAGATCTATGCATTAGCTCTCTCATATTTTGTAAGTAAAATTACTACAGTTCATAACATAAATCATTAATAAGTTATTATTCTATTTTTTTCTGCTGGGATACGGAACCGGAACCGTCCAGGAACAGTCCCAGAACCATCTCTGGGCCTCAGACCCCAAGATCCCGATCCTGGACCAGCTGGCAACACTACATTTAGTGTACAAAACTGGAAAAAATGATTTTTTTTTACATTGTGTCAGCCATGTTTGAAGTTGATACGTCAAATGGTTCTTAACCCATTCATGACAGAGGTCCACAGTTTGTGGTTTGGCCTAATATCTTTTGATGCAAAGCCCTAAAAATCATACCAAATACATGAGCAGAAAGAGCAAAAAATTCTACACAAACTGTGCCCATTTTGTTTGCGTCAATATTCGTTGTTTGATGCTGAAAATTTTTTAAAGGAAAATAAGCATTAAAATCCTTTAATTGGCAATGTCATAGAAAGTTTAAAATCACCGTTTTCCCCTGCAGATTTGCAACTTTTTGACTTCTCATCATAATTACTGTTAATTTATATTCATTTCAGATACATGACATTTTATAAGAAAAATGTAGCAATAAAATAAAATGTTGGTGTTGCCACTTTGAAGAATAAAAGCTGATCAAATTAGGCTTTAAATAATTCCTGTCACGAATGGGTTAAAGATGCAAGGTTGTGGGCTTCCATGGGGAGTGAATCATAATTTGCCGACACCAGACTTTGTGAAAAGCAGTGGAAATACCTGTAATAGAGCTACATCTCTGGAGCACAACAAAACAAGCTGTCCCACCATAAACATTCTTTGACCTGCTTCATGCATTCTCGGGCCAGGAAAAGTGCGATAATGACTTTGCCATATGGGGCGAAGGGTGGAATATACAGAGTATTACATAAGGTCTGTTGGTCATAAAACTCATAGTGACGGACAACACCTGTTACTGGGTAAGCACCCATGGTGTCAAATTCCCCATGAATGCCCACGACCTTGCATCTGGGCCTGTTTCAAAATTGTTGTAATCATGTCGGATGGAATTTGATAGCAAAAGAAGCTGTCATTTTTGTTACAGAGGTAGTTTTCTTTAGATTTCTGTACAGGGACATGGAAAGCTTACATGACTTTCATCATGTATAAGTAACTTCCTAAGTATCTTTTAAAAATTTGTGTAAAAGAGCAAAAACTGACCATGTCGGACGGAATCGATAGAAATGAGGACCCTTGACTTTTTTATTCAAGTTACTATTTTATCGAAAGTTTAAGTGATAAGTGAGCAATTCACAGTCAAATAAACAAAAGAACAATCAAACATTAAATTCTCAAAAAATTTTTATTCAGAGATTGTTGTCATGGTAACAGGAACTATTAAAAAACACATCATGTCAGACGGAATGAAAATGTTACTTTTTTGTCAATTTGTCAAAATCACTAATTCCTTGCCTTTTGTAGAAAGGTCATCATGGGTACTAATGTTGTTCATATTTAAAAAGATTTGATATCTATTTATAACTTTGTTACCAAAGGAACATTGATGAAATTCCGTCCAACATGATTAGGAAAGTACACAGTCAAAATGCTCTTAGCCGGTCAGTACTATTTTTGTAAGATTCATTATTTCTCAGTAATGAACAGTGGCGTACCGTGGGGGGAGGGGGGGGGGGGGGGGGGGCAACGCGTAAATTTTCGAAGAAATACGAAAGCGAGGGAACAAAGCGACCGAGCTGGTCATGAGGGCGCTTTTGCATTTTTAAATATTGAAATTGAAGGATCTGGTACACATTTTTGTTGGATTTTTTAGACAATTTTCAGTTTAAAAAAGTGAAATATTCAAAATATTTGGGGGCCAACCTCCACCCTGCCCCCTGCTGCATACAGCCATGGCACCAGTCGGAAAAATTTGTGTAGGTGTGTGTCGTTATTTCTATCATGTTAATAATAACGACAGTAATTCTGAACCAAGGTGTCTTTAGGGATGTGAAGCATTTTAAAATTTTGGAAAATTGATACATCTTGCTACATACCATCCCGTTTTTTAATTTTGCGAGCGAGCAAAGTGGAAAATTACAGCTATATTTACAATAAAAGTGAAAGTGACTGTTTTAGCATGTCCCTGCCGGTCTTTAACATTATGAGTGAGTGAAATGAGCGAGGAATCACACGTTAACCCATTTTAGTAAATTACATTGTGAGCACATGAAACTAGGGCTTAACCAATATGGAATTTGCTGCCGATCCGATCCCCGATGTTTTTACATCCGCATCGGCCCGATTCCGATACCGATGCAGCGCAGAGCGCAGCTAAAGTAGAGATGAGTAATACAATAACAAAAATTTAATCCTGTCTGCTGCAATGCAAAACAACATAGGGTCTAAGTGTGACTATAACCTCCAAACATCTCTTGCTTGCATCAGTTCCACATCGGCTCACCATCAAAATATTTACCGATTCCGATGTTTAGGCGATGCAGCCAAGAATCAGCAGTTACCGATCTCCGATGCGAATATCGGTTAAGCCCTACATGAAACATCAAAATTATTTATTTGTTCACATCACTCGCCCAATTTGTTTGCTTTAAAAAACACTAAACAATTATTGAACAAGCGAGCACAGCAAAGGTAAATAAATATGCTCCTTTTTTCATTGCACAATTGTTATTTCTTCATTGAAATATATCTAAAATAATCTATTCGATCCCGTTTTCTGAATATGAATCCCTTTAGGTACGGTTCCTCTTCTGTTTTTACAAGCGAGGATCAGCGACGCCCATCCACCCCCTCCCCCCAAAAAAACAAATACCGTATAATATGGATTCGTAAGCAAATACACTAGATGTTTTTGTAATTATGTAAACCTCCTTGCTGCCAAAATATGATACTTTGCCTAATCGCTTCTGAAAATGATTGCCATGCCTGAAATCGTCTAGTTTATATTTATACTAGTGGGAGTAGCAAGCTAGCGAAAAAACAGATGGGAATTTTAGTTTTTTGTCGAGGCCATCTACTGAAAGGGCCCTTTAAAGGTAAACTTCTTGGAGTGAAATTCAGATGTGGTTAAATAACTAACATTCTATGAGTGCAACAATAGCAGCCTGTAGACTGAGACACAAGATTCGAGAGTAGAAATTAGCATCGGCAAAGGTCAAGTTACTCAAATGCTTGTGAGCGAAGTGAGGGAGCGCTTCCCGATGTACCGTTTTCCTTTTCCTTACTTTCCCCCTTCCTTTCCTCTATCCTTCTCCTTTCTTTTCTCTCTTTCTTTTTTTTTTGGCCAGTCGATTGGGGGGAGGGCCCCCGTGTCCCTGCTGTAGTTATGCAACTGGTAATGAAATTACCAGAATTACAGCATATCATATTACCCATTTTATTTCTAATTTCATAAATCATGAGGCTTTCATATCGCAACAGTATTTTTGGTGAACAATGAACAATAATTATAAGCTTCCCATCAAAGTTGAATAACAATGCAATTCAAAAGAAAATGATTGCATGGGACCTCACAGAAAGAAAACTATCAGAAATTATACCTTTTAATCTTGTAAATACATTTATCAAGATAAACAGAAATAAAACACATGTTCTATACAGCCATCTGTGCTATCTCAATAGCTTCTGTCCGACATGCTACTTTTCATGTCAGACGGAAAATATGTTATCCTTATTTTTTCCTACTTAGGTGCAGGTAAATATTTCAAAATCATCATTCAATCAATTCATTGATACTTGGCTGGGGAAAATCATTAAAATTGTCAATGGTTTTTCTGAGGGAAAACTTTGTGGAAATTTTTTGCATGTCGGACAGAAAATTTTAAGTTACTTTTTCTAAAATTGCAGGAATCATACATTTCTACATATATGATTCCAGTTAATGTATGAAAAGGATGATTGATACATATGTTAATATTTATAAACATAGAGTTTCAAAACAAAGATATTAATTGTTACCTAGGACCATTTAATTTCAGAGAAAGATGTATATGACGACATTTATGACCTTTGAACTTTGATCTTGTGAACCCCAAATCTAATCATTGTCCTTTCATATGCATACATGAGCCACGTTTGAAGTTGATCCATTAAATGGTTCTTAAGTTATTGCGAGAATGAGCCATTTTCATGTAATATAATGACCTCTGTGACCTGTGACTTTGACCTCACGACCCCAAAATCTAATCAGATCATTGTCCCTCCCATAATGCCATATGCATACATGATCATGAGCCAAGCTTGAAGTTGATCTGTCAAATGGTTCTTAAGTTATCACGAAAACAAAAGTGGGACGAATGGACTTTACAGATGAATGTCCAGACAACCCGAAAACATAATGCCTCCAGGACCTACCTTCGGTGGGTGGAGGCATAAAATGGAAAATGTAATCACATTCAGTTCACATTAACATTTCACACAAGAATGACTTAACCTTTTATGATGTCATGAAAGGGCAAATCAAACCCTTTTATGATGTCATACAGTGTGAATACACAGAGATGTGGTACAGGTGTATGTATTTGTATCAAGTGTTCAGCATATGTATATTGCACGCGTTGCTTCTCAAACTGGTTCAGACCAGATTTCGTAAATATTGCCTGCTGCTTAATTTACACACAAAGTCAATGGGAAAACCTGGAAGAGAAAATATATTGACCACTGCAAAATCAGAGAATGCAAAATATAGAAAATGACTGCCACGGAAAACCACTTCATATAGATAATAATCAATGATATTCAAGTATTATAAATTAAGTATATTTCAAACAATTATGAACTAACTCCTTTTATTCCAGAACTGTAAGCCATGCGTCTGATTGGAGTTTACATGATGATCAGATGCTGGAACAATTCTCATCTTTGTTTGGGACAATAGGTCATGTACATGCACTGTATAATGTCATACTCATAGCCCAGCTATGGTATGTATGCAGATGAAATCACCAGGAATAACAAACCAATAGCCATAATGTGTCTCGCAACATTCGTGTGCAATCACTCTTGCAGGTAAATTGTAATTTGACCGCATTTGACCTCTGACCTACAAAGATGACCTCTGACCTCCAAATTGCATGAAGGTCCCTATTACATCCAAGTTTGGTTCCCAAACAGGCAAACAGTCACAAAGCTATTTAAAGGAGAATGCAACCCAAGCATCAGTGTGCTCTTAGTGAATAAAGATGACCAAGAAGAGTAAACAGTGAAAGTTTGAGCAAAATCGGACAATCGGTTCAAGAGTTATGAATTTTGAAAGTTTCAGTAAATCCCTATTATGAGGATCCTTGAGTTGGCAACTTTGAAAGCATCTGTGAGGTCATAGTGGACAACTCTCAATTCATTTTGTACATAATTTTTCAAAAAAATTGATTTATATGAAATTTCAGGTCAGGAATCAAAATAATTCTTCCCAATATGCTTGCAGAACTGATATAGCCATGTCATACTCAAACAATAAATCAAAAGAATTTTCATTTCTCTTGAAAATAAAGAAAATGTTGAATCCTGTGTACAAAATGAATGGAGAGTTGTCCACGATGACATCACAGATGCTGGCAAAGTTGCCAATTTAAGGATCCTATGATAAGGATTAACTTAAACTTTCAAAGTTCATAACTCTTGAACAGACTGTCCGATTTTGCTCAAATTTTCACTTTATACTCTTCTTGTTCTTCTTCATTCACTGGAAGCACACTGATGTCAAGGTTGCATTCTCCTTTAAGTTTTTATATTCACTTGACGTATGGTATGCATGCAGATGAAATCACCAGAAATAACAAACCAATAGCCACAATGTGTCTCGCCACATTCGTGTGCAATCATTCTTGCAGGTAAATTGTAATATGACTGCATTTGCCCTTTGACCCCCCATATCACATTAAAGTCTCTATAGAGCAAGTAATATCCAAGTTTGGTTCCATATATGCAAACAGTCACAAGCTATCTATGTTTTATATTCATTTGATATTTGACCTTCATACATGACCTTCGACCCATGAATCAAAGTGTGGTCCCTATAGAGCATCTAAAGTTGGAGCCAGAAGTTTACATACATGTACACCTGGCAGAAAGACAGTTTTTCTCAAATTTTCATCATCTTTTGTTGCCTGAACAGTTTCACTTCTAATTAAATCAGACAAACTGTATGTCTACCTTATGCTCATGCTTTATATTTCATATATGATACACAATCATATATATTATGGTTCATATTATCTGCATTTCTGGAAAATCACTGGGTCGAAAGTTTGCATACATCCCTCTGTTATAGTTGAAAAATGCTCTGAAAAATGGTGTTATCAAGTTAATGAAGGCTTTCAGGTGGACCTTATGTTATTTAAAGGACTCTGGAATATGATAATGATAGTATGACATTTGAATATTGCTCCCGGAGGCCTTTGAAGCAAACATAACCAGAAACTGACAAGATGAATTGACTGTTGTCTATGTGAATAGATTAGAGTCCAAAACGTGACCAACAGTTACTGTAGTGATCCCCAGTTGGTGTCCATACAGCTAACACCAATGATTGTTGATCAGCATTGCAACATTAGCACTATATTGGAAAGTCTAAGGAGTATAGGGAAGACCTCAGAAAGTGAGTCGTTGATTTACACAAGATGGGCTCCTCTTTTAATAGGAGTAATATCTAAGGGTGCGTTCAAGAGATTTCTTGAAGCTAGAATCACAAACATGAATCACAAATCAAAACGCTGTTACAAAACACGGCTACTGCGAGAGAGCGTTCAAGCGATTTTTCATCAACGCTGATTCTTGCTCATTTCAAGCCAATCCACTGCGCATCGAACTGCGCAGTTTAACCAAGGAAGGTCAACTTTAGCCACATCATTTATTTGTCTCTATAGCTTTCTTATGCAAATCTTTGTTTATCATTCTATCTTTTCTCTTTCCATCTTTTCTTATGTTATTCTTTGTTTTTTCCTACCTTCTTTTCTATGTTTCCTTATGTCATTTATTTCAACCTTTTTTCTATCTTTCCTTGTTATTCTTTCTCTTCCCATCTTTTCTTATGTTAGTCTTTGTTTTTTCCTACCTTCTTTTCTATGTTTCCTTATTTTTTCTTTGTTTTTTCCTTCTATCTTCTTCTCTTTTGGTATTTTCTTATGTTAATCTTCGTTTTCTATTTTCTTCTTTTCTATCTTTCCTTGCGTTATTCTTTGTTTTTTCCTTCTATCTTCTTTTTCCATCTTTCCTTATGTTATACTTTGTTTTCTTCTATCTTCTTCTCTTTGTCTTTTGTTATTCTTTGTTTTTCCTTCTATCTTCTCTTTCCATCTTTCCTTATGTGATTCTTTTTCTTCTATCTTTTTTCTGTCTTTTCTTATGTTATTCTTTGTTATTCCTTCTATCTTCTTATCTTTCAAAGTATCTTTTGTTATTCTTTGTTTTCGTCTGTCTTCTTTTCTATCTTTCCTTATGTTATTCTTTGCTTTTCCTTCTATCTTCTTTTCTGTCCATCTTTCCTTATGTTATTCTTTGTTTTCTTCTTCTATCTTCTTCTCTTTCCGTCTTTGCTTATGTTATTCTTTGTTATTCATTCCATCTTATCTTTCAGTCTTTTCTTATGTTATTCTTTGTTTTCTCCCATCTTTTTTTCTATCTTTCCTTATGTTATTCTTTGTTTTTCCTTCTATCTTCTTCTCTGTCCATCTTTCCTTATGTTATTCTTTGTTTTCTTCTATCTTCTTTTTCGTCTTTTCCTGTTATTCCATGTTATTCCTTCTATCTCCTTATCTTTCAGTCTCTTCTTATATTATTCTCTTTTTTCTATCTTCTCTGTCCATCTTTCCTTATGTTGTTTTCTTCTATCTTCTTTTTTGTCTTTTCCTGTTATTCTATGTTATCCTTCTATCTCCTTATCTTTCAGTCTCTTCTTATATTATTCTTTGTTTTCTCCTTCTATCTTCTTTTCTAGCTTTCTGTAACTATGTTGTTTGTTCTATCTTTTTTCAAACCTTGGTGTGAAAGCAACAGTAGAATCATGATTGAGATCTCCGTTGCGTTCAATCGAATTTTAGAGACCGTGGTTCTGCAGAATCATGATTCAAAACGTACCTTTTTCAGCGTTTCATGTTTGCATTTTGAAAGACGTTTATTTTTACGACCTGCGAAAAATCGATTGAACGCAACCGTGGTTGAAACTAAACATCTTTGAAAACCGTGATTCTAGGGTGAAAAATGGTCGCTTGAACACGGCCTAAGACTCTCAGCATACCTTGGGCATCTGTATAAACCATCAGACACAAGGTAAGCATTCTTGGGACATTACAGACTCTACCAAGATCAGGTAGACAGTGAACAGCAGAACACAGACTTGTCCACACAGTTCAGCTTAACCCATGGATGACAAAGAGGCGTTTGCCAGGATCCAGGAGCTTCAGGAAGCAGGGTATCCCCCTCTAAAATCAAGCAGATCCTCAATCATTTTGGGTTTTCTCCGGTGCTGGTCTTGGAGCAGGGGCTTCTCCCTTGCCTTGCAGCCTGTCAGACCATGATGATGGAGGATCTGCTTGATGTCAAAGGTTGTTACCTTGCTTCCTGAAGCCTCTGGATCCTGGCAAATGTCTATCTCTCTCATCCATGGGTTACGCTGAACTGTGCATTACAAGTCTGCGTTCTGCTGTTCAGGTGAGTTTCCGCTTTCTACATGCATCTTGGTAGAGTCTGTAATGTCCCAAGAATGTTAACCTTGTGTCTGATGGTTTATACAGATGCCCAAGGTATGCTGAGAGTCTTGGATATTACTCCTAAAGAGGAGCCCGTCTTGTGTAAATCAATGACTCACTAGCTGAGGTCTACTCTATACTCCTTATAGTGCTAATGTTGCAATGCTGATCAA
Organism: Echinometra lucunter; assembly: GCA_029962745.1. NCBI lineage: Eukaryota > Metazoa > Echinodermata > Echinoidea > Camarodonta > Echinometridae > Echinometra > Echinometra lucunter. The sequence goes on from JAPZVO010000633.1 coordinate 12,676, forward strand.
CAATCATTGGTGTTAGCTGTGTAGACACCAACTGGGGATCACTACAGTAACTTTTGGTCAAGTTTTGGACTCTAATCTATTCACATACACAACAGTCAATTCATCAAGTCAGTTTCTGGTTATGTTTGGTAAGGAGGGAATGTCAGTCCTGCTTCAAAGGCCTCTGGAAGCAATATTCAAATGTCATACTATCATTATCACATTCCAGAGTCCTTTAAATAAAACAAGGTCCACCTGAAAGACATTATGAATTTGTTAATGCCACTTTTTAAAGCATTTCTGAAGTAGAATGTGGGGGGGGGGGGGGGGTATGTAAACTATTGACCCATTGATTGTCCAGAAATATAGATAAAGTAAACCATAATATAAATAATTGTGTATCATATGAAATATAAACCATGAACATTAAGTAGACGCACAATTTGTCTGATTCAATTCAAAATAAAACTGTTTGGGAGACAAAAGATGATGACAATTTGAGAAAAACTGTTTTTCTACCAGGTGTATGTAAACTTCTGGCCCCAACTGTATTTTCCATGTTTGGTTAGAAATGGGCTTGTGGTTCAAAAGTTACAAACCCCAGTAGAAAATGTTAACATTTGACGTCATTTGACCTTTGACCTACATACAAGACCTTTGACCTCCAAATTACATTGAGGTCACTATAGAGCACCTAACATCCAAGTTTGGTTCCAAACAGGCACACAGTCGCAAAGTTATTCAAGTTTTATACTCATTTGACCTTTGACTCCCAAATTGAGTTGAGGTCCCTATAGATCTACCATTCAAGTTTGGTTACAGATAGGCTAGTGGTTCAAAAGTTACTAAACCCAGTAGAAAATGTTAATATTTGACCTCATTTGAGCTTTGACCTACATCATACCTTGGATAATACCTTGGATGTAGGCATTTAAAGTTATAAACTCATTTGCCTCTTGTTGACATCAAATGAAGAATTCAAACTGGAACACTGTTTTAATGGTGCTGTACAGCAGTAGAAGAACATGGACAAGCAAAGGACTCTCTGGATCAGTTTATCTTTTCTTAATGACCAAAATTTTAACAAGTTTGATTTGAAACTATTGAGTGACGAGCCCTCTACCACATCAGGGGAAAGGTTGTTCCATTCGTTAATGCATCTTTGTGAAAAGGAGCCATGTCTAAGCTTTGAGTAGACTTGCTTCTTTACAATCTTGTACCGATGGCCATGAGTTCTATTGCCTGATCAAAGAAGTGAGTCTGATCGAGATCATCGAGGCCATGCATGATTTTGTAGATGTGAATCATGTCTGCTCTGTGGCGTCTACAGTGTGTCCAGAAAAAAGTGAACAGTTGGAAAAATAATTGCCATCTGAGCATTTCAAAACATTTTCAGGATACCGGTGAATGGTGAAAAGCCCAAAGACTCTTCCATCAAATCCTACAAAAAAAAAATCTCAGAATAATTCACGCTTGAGCAAGCAAAAGTAACTTTTGTAAAAGGGTGCAAAATACAGACTTGACAAAAATTGGTATTTGTACTGTTTGCTGTCAGCAAAGCAGACAGTAGTGTTCACTGTGTAGGCGAACAGTTTTTATATTCTGTGGGCTTTCTGGCGATGAGTGGATATCCACTGTTGTGTTTATGTTATGACATACCATTGCATACTTTACTGATTGTTCAGTAATGATAATCTGAGTTAAAGTTCTCACCATGGAAGCTGGCATATTTTGGATATCAGGAAGAGAATACCAGCATGAAGTCATGCAGACCAAGCAACATCAGCTAATCAGTCAGTCATTCAATCAGTCATTTAATAAGCCAATCAATCAATCAGAAAAACAACCAACAGATCATGCACTCATTCAGTTCCAAAGACATGTGAGTTAACAGAAATGAATGATTGCAATCTGCATTGCAAACATGTAAGTTTCATGACCCTTCCCGTTTACTGCAATAATAGGGAGCTTTAGATAGGTGCCAGGTAAAAATGTCAGAGGTAAAAATGTCAGAGGTAAAAATGTCAGAGGTAAAAATGTCAGAGGTAAAAATGTCAGAGGAAAAAATGTCAGAGGTAAAAATGTCAGAGGTAAAAATGTCAGAGGTAAAAATGTCAGAGGTAAAAATGTCAGAGGTAAAAATGTCAGAGGAAAAAATGTCAGAGGTAAAAATGTCAGAGGTAAAAATGTCAGAGGTAAAAATGTCAGAGGAAAAAATGTCAGAGGTAAAAATGTCAGAGGTAAAAATGTCAGAGGAAAAAATGTCAGAGGTAAAAATGTCAGAGGTAAAAATGTAAGAGGTAAAAAATTAATGTCAGAGGTATGTCAGATTTGGAAATGTTTAAGTGACATGTTTCAGGTACGAATACTGAATTATAGAAATTATGGGGAGTGGGATATATTCAAATATTTTCTGTAAACATACTGTGTCTATACTTGAATGCCCTTGTCTTGGCCATTTGGAAATAACAGTTATGGTGTTGGCGGAGTGAACGTTCTGGTATGCGCGCATTGCCCTCGTTTTCACCGCGGGGACGGGCATTGTAAAAACGATGGTGGGAAAAAACTGGGTTGGTAACACGAGTAGCTGACCACACACATTCCAAACGACTGCGCGATTTTAATTATGTACATTCCTCTTCATAAGCTCCCGCCCCTACTCCAATAAAGCGGGGTATACGTGAACGAATGCTTCAGTACTATTGTCCTTATATGTAAGGAAGAATAGGAAGTAAGCGAAATTGAATCGTTAATTCTATCTATTTCTCGACCTTTTGTATTATTTCATCCGATATGCTGCGGAATTTACAACTTTTAAAGAAAATTATTCAATTAGATAATTGTGTTAGCATATGCAAAACATCAAACGTGGATATCCCTTCTTAAGTTCATCTACCATTCTGTCATTCCACTTAAGATCTAAAATCATTTAGATATAATCCTGTAACTTAATTAATCTCACAAAGAAAATAATGAACATCATCCCATGCTACATTTCTTACCCAAAACGCGCGATTTACTTATCGCTTGCTGAAATTGGCAAAAATATGTTTCACAGTGCAGTCATGTCAAGTGGCCAAAATCTTAAACACAGAGAGTGAACTGGGCATTCATTTGCTGCTATATTTGGAGTCAGCTAAACAAGTGCTCGGAAGATCAAAACACTGTTGGGCAATGCGCACATACCAGGATGTTCTCCCGGCCAAAACAAGATTGGTCTCATTAGGTGGTTGAATGGGGCAGCATTCTCACTTTCACATCAAGTGAGTAAGACAGGAAGGCCAGTCGAATGACTGAACATACGCACTTTTACGGGGTCCGCCCACTTGACCGAAGGCCCGCGAGGCCGACTTTTCTAGTATTGTATTTTCCTTCATCACAAATAATACGCTATCGGTATATAAAATAATTATGTCTCCTTTAGCACGTTTAGTCCTCGTTTACTGAGGTCCCGCTGCTCTTTAATACTTCTTAAACTTCCTTCTAGCACAGGAATTGGTTAGAGCGGTGTGATATTATAGATTACAATGTGCTATTTTCGGCCTCGCGGGCCTTCGGTCTTGCGGGCCTTCGGTCAAGTTGGTTGTCACCACTTTTACAGAGAGCAGTATTATTGTGATCACTCCATTTATACAGTATGAATTCTTTTTTTTAATATCTCGTGCTCTTCCTAATTTTAAATTCAATATTCTTACCTGTAACACATTCACTTCGGCATTTTCAGAGCTGACATTTTTATCTGACATTTTTCCCCTGACATTTTTACCTCTGACATTTTTACCTCTGACATTTTTACCTCTGACATTTTTACCTCTAACATTTTTTCCTTCTGACATTTTTACCTCTGACATTTTACCTCTGACATTTTTACCTCTGACATTTTTACCTCTGACATGTTTACCTCTGACATTTTTACCTCTGACATTTTTACCTCTGACATTTTTTCCTCTGACATTTTTACCTCTTGACATTTTTACCTCTGACATTTTTACCTCTTACATTTTTACCTCTGACATTTTTACCTCTGACATTTTTACACCGAACCTTTAGATATGTGATGCAGGTCAGATGACGCGGAATCTTGCTGAGTTGACTTACGTTTTCCTCTTTCCTCGTGTTGTGTTGCAAAGAGGCTTTAGATTTGGGGAAGACGCAGTATGTCAAACAAAGCACGTGTGCTCAGATGTGAACCTGATGTGAAGCATTGTTACGTCATAAAAAAGGGCCTTGTGTCGTGTATTGGGGAGGACTGTAAACTGGCCACAGAACCGTCGTGTAAAACAGACAACGCAGGATGGACTGGAAAAGAGCTGTCTCGCGCATGCGCACAACATCATTTTTGGCAAGATACCGTGTCGTCTGAGCTGCATCGCGTATCTAAAGCTCCCTAATAAGATACAATGAAACATGCAATTGTCTTTCTTCCATATGCCAAACAAAAGAACAAGTTGAACAAGCTGAATATAACTGACAAAATATGAAGTATCTTCCATTAAAGAAATGATCAAATCTTAGTTACATTCATGAAAGCTACACATTTGCATTGCATAATGCAGTTTTTCAGTTGTGTCATTTCACATGCCCTTTGGGTTGAATATGTTTATTATTGGTTAACTGCTTTCCTGATTGATGGAATGATTGATTGAACTATTTTTGAATGATTTATTGGCTGATCTTTCAGCATGAAAGGCATCCAAATTATGCCAGCTTAAATGTTAAAACGTACCACAAATTAGCATTACAAAACAATCAATAAAGTATGCGATTGCTCACTCAAGCATGACATGTTGATGGGATAGTCATAACTTAAACACAACAAGTGATATCCACTCATAAATCGCCAGAAAGTCCTCAGAATATTAAAAAAAGTACGCCTCCACAATTAACACTACAGCCCACTTTGCTGTTACCAACCAGCACAGATTACCAATTCTTGTCAAGTCTGGATTTTGCACCCTTTCACAAAAGTTACGTTTGCTCGCTCAAGCATGAAATCTTTTGGGATTTATTGGTGGGATAGAAAAGTTCTTTAGGCTTTCCATCAGTATGCCAAGTTCCATAATATATTTTGAAATGCTCAGATGGCAGTAATTTTTCCAAGTGTTCACTTTTTTCTCAGACGCTCTGTATAGGCAAGAAAGAAAGTGTCATTGTATATTTGTATAATACACTTGCCTGTTAATATATTTTGAGCATGAGATTTGCATGACTCTCCCCAAATAAATAATAGACTATTCCAAAACTGAAAGAAGAAAATCGCTGAGATTTCACTGGCCTATTTGCTGGGTAATTGCTGCGGTGATTACATTATTCAGGTAAACATGCATAATTTCAACAGGAAATCGGGTCTTATGAAATATAATTCAGATTGCTTGTTAAGAGGCCCTTTTCGCCTCGATGTCAACTATGGACTCCAACAGCACCCTGGCTATCGACAAGAGGCTACACTTTCAGTGGCTTGACAAAAATCACCAGTGATTACACATTATCCAAACATTTACATGTAACTAACTAAAGCAGATTTCTTTCATTTCCCATGATTTACATCTTGGGTATTTTAGAATCTGAAGAGACAATTCCAGCAATTAACTTTATTACCTTTAGAAAATCTGACATGCAAAGAATTAAAGGCATTGGCTAAATTTGTGAGCAGCTGATTTCAAAAATTCTCAAACTAAGATGAAAACCTGTGTATGAGGACTTGTATTTGTACTCAGAAACCCTAAAACCAACCATAATTTGAAATGAAAAACTGTTGATAAGACGCAAACGCCGATTTTATTAGTTTTGGTCTCATGAGACTACGGGAGGGCCATTCAGATATATTGGTGTACACATGCACGTCCAAGAAAATGCGTAAAAAGGGGTCTTTTTTTCATGCAGAATGCGTAACACACGTTCCGTGTTAAGGGGTCCTAAAACGCTGACTTTCAACAAGCCAATAGCAAGATTATGTCTCGCCCACCCGTGACTAAATAACACGAAAGTTTCCCCAAGTACATCCCTAACCAAGTTTGACGTCACAAGAGAGTCTTGCAGGTAAACTCTAACATTTGACCTCAAATGACCTTTGACCTCACCATGTGACCTCCGACAGTACCAAAACATGATGTTACCCTTAGTGTATCTATCACCCAAATTTGGTTGCTATTGCAGCAACATGTGCCAAGTTATGTGTCATAAGAGAGTCTTGCAAATAAACTTTAACATTTGAAATAAAATGACCTTTGATCTTACCATGTGACCTCCGATACCACTATAACATGAAGGTCCCCCAAGTACATCTATGACCCAAGTTTAGTTGAAACGGGAGCAACAGTTGCAAAGTTTTTTGTGATAAGAGAGTCTTGCAGGTAAACTCTAACATTTGACCTCAAATGACCTTTGACCTCACCATGTGACCTCCGACAGTACCACAACATGTTACCCCTAGTGCATCTATCACCCAAGTTTGGTTGCCATTGGACCAACAGTTGCCAAGTTATGTGTCATAAGAGAGTCTGGCAGGTAAACTTTATCGTTTGAAATAAAATGACCTTTGACCTTACCATGTGACATCCGATGCCACTATAACATGAAGGTCCCCCAAGTGCATCTATGACCCAAGTTTATTTGAAAAGGGAGCAAAGGTTGCAAAGTTATTTGTCAAAGAGAGTCTTGCAGGTAAGCTCTAACATTTGACCTCAAATGACCTTTGATCTCACCATGTGACCTCCAACAGCACCGCAATGTGATATTACCCCTAGTGCATCTATCCCCCAAGTTTGGTTGCCATTGGACCAACAGTTGCCAAGTTATGTGTCATAAGAGAGTCTTGGAGGTAAACTTTAACGTATGTAAAAAGAGTCGTGCAGGTACTCTATAACAATGTGACCTCAAATGGCCTTTGACCTCACCATATGACCTCCGACAGCACAGCAACATGATGGTACCCCTAGTGCATCTACCACCCAAGTTTGGTCGCCATTGGACCAGCAGTTGACAAGTTATGCTTCATAAGAGAGTCTTGAAGGTAAACTGTAACATTTGTAACGGACGGACGCAATTTCGATCCCTTAGTCTCGCCTTCACCTCCGGTGGGCGAGACATAAAGGGGTGCTTTTAATTAATGTGGCCGAACGCATTCAGGGGGTATATTTTCCATACCAGTGACAATATGTGAACGGAACATTTTGGGACATTTTCAGGGGTTTTCAGCACGATTTCATTTCAGGAAGTGGCGCGCGCACGCCAGGTGTGCGTTCATAATCAATAAGAAATACAGGAGTTTCGCACCTGTTTCCTTGTCCTTGCACATTGTTAGCTAGCTGCTGTTCCCGCCGCAGGACCAATCCGCCTCGCAACCCCCCCCCCCCCCCCCCCCCCCCGGTATTTCTAGCTAGCTGCAAAGGCTAGCTGTCGAAAAACTGATCAGCATCTGTTTGCTTTTGTTCAAACTCATATCTTGATTAGGGAGTCATATTTTAAACAAACCTGTTTAGCAGGTAATATTTCAATCAAACCTGTTTAGGGGGTTTAGTTTCATAAGAAACTGTGCAAAATCCTCGTTAAGGGGTGTTTTTTCATCGAAGTCAGACCTGCCAACCCTGAAACCCAAGAAATAGGGACAAATGACAAGGCAGAGGCTGAAAATAGGGACATTTCTGAATTTCGTTTACATTACTACAGACAGATTTTTGCAAAAAGAGGGACACAGTGGTAGAAGTGGCTCTTTCTTTTACCAAAAATCGGGATTGTCCCTACTAAATAGGGACAGTTGGCAGGTATGCGAAGTATAAAACCTGTTTAGGCGGTATTTTTAAAACCCATGGACACGCATGTGTACACCAATATATCTGAGTGCCCCCCCCCCAGCATGAGACAAATAACGAGAGGAGCATTTTCAACCAGCTCAAAAAAAACCATTGGCTGCACCTCTCCCTGTACTATACATGATAGGCATACACACACATACACACACCATTGTACAACGCCTACTCAGCTTATTGTACGCAAGTCTATGGGAGCTGAACGCGCGATATTTGTACCATTGCACTCGTACCATCCAAAATGTACCATTGCACGGTTAGCATGACGTCACAGTAGATTCTTACGAATTACTTCTTTTATTTCTTTGTGGTGTCACAAGTAGCTTGCGTTGTAGACCCTATACGTGTATTGATTTTTGCATGCTCAGCTCAGGCTAGCTATGCTAGCAAGTCGCGTTCGCGCACTGCTATAGATACGCGCACGCACAGAGACTATGCATGCCGGCACCAGCTGCATTGCAGTCGGAACTTCTTTCCCTGCTTATAAACTTTCATTTCTTCACCAAAATGTGATTGTTTTTTCTTGATTTTCATCAATTTCTCAGACTTCTGAGGCGTTGTACAATGCAAATAGCGAATATTCTAATTTGTGCAATGGTACGAGATTTCGCATTCTGTGAAAGATCGCGACGTAACTCCTATTCAACGAGGCGAAGCCGAGTTGAATAGAAGGTCGCTCTTTCACCTCATGCGAAATCTCGTACCATCGCACTCATGTCTATTCGCTATTTGTATACTGTACTATACATGATATGCATACACACACATACACTGTTCAGGTGAACTCTGTGCACATGCATGCTCCTTCTGTCCAGTCTGTGCAACCAACCGTTATATTTTCTTCAAACATTGGTTTACATTTTCAATATTTAAAAATACTTTCCGTCGATATTATACTTTGAAACTTTCAGACTGTTATTTCTGAACTATAACTCTTTTGTTTATACCGTATTACCAGTGTCAAGTAGCAAAATGAGTTGTTTCTCATTTTGTTTTCTCACAATGTTAGCCTTTTACTTTAAGGACGTTCCACAGTTATGTTTCTGCGCATCCCTACTGCGCAGGTTAAAACGTCACGCACACAGCTGATTGATCAGCTGTGCGCATCAGCTGATTGTTCACAGTGCATCACAGTACGCGCAGATGCAACATCGAGCCTGCCGAGCTGGCCGGCCTGGAGCGCAGCAGCTAGCTCTCGCTGGATTCGGTTTACAAAATTGACTAGAGCTTTAGTAAAGATTCACAGGCCTCTCACTTCACTTTTTTCCTTGGTTGCCAGCCAGGCAACCAATACAACTGGTTAGGTTGCCTAATGGCAAATTAGGTGGCCACAGTGATTATGTTCAAATAGCAATAGCATTGTGTAATAAAATGTAATGTGAATCGGCGAATATTGCTAGTGATTCGCAATTTGTGTGCTTTCTTTAGTCGGAAAACCCCTCTTTTGGAGGCCCTACTCTCAGAAAACTGAATACTACATACCTGAGGGGATATTTTTACCTACTTCTGCAGGCATTATTCCTGTGTTTAATTGAGAAGTCCAATGAAAAGTGTTTATATAATCTCAGGAAAACCTGGACCGGACGTCTGCACTATAGACTAAGGAGATATTCCTTAAACTTGTTAGTAATGAACAAACACTAATACTTGCCTACTTGGGTAACATTACTAATCTTGTTGCTCTGATTTGAAAGCCTTTGGCAAGCCTTCCGGTTATCAACAACAACCAGTGATTGAAAGGTATGCATAAAATTTTAATAAGTTCTTAATAATAATAAGTTCGTTCGTTTATTTCATCTCTAAAAACAATGACAAATGTATTTACAAGCAAGTATATCATATAAACATTCATTAAAAAAAAAATCATACGATATTTGAATGTCAATTGAGCCTATATTACAATGCATGAAATGAAAGAGAACTTAAAATAAAGCCAAAGAGGGCCTTGTTAAAACAAGTCTCCATAATCATAAATTGATATTTGGAGGCTATTTGGTATATAAAAATCGACATAAGAGCTAATCAGAAAAAAAAAAACTAAGACAAGGGAACAAACAAAAACTAAAACAAACAAGAAAGGAAGTAAATTTTAAGAGTGGTAACAAAGCTGCTTAATACATGTATTTTGAAGTAAAGTATTGTTTTAGTTTTCTTTTGAAAAGGGAGAGACAACTGCATGAATGAACAGATTTTGGTAGTGAATTCCATACGGTTGGGAAACTAAAACATATTCAAATTTGAATATGTTAGTAAACAGGTCTATTAACTACAAAAATAACTTGGAATCAAGTTTGCGTACACTACTTGTTGCTATGTCAGTCAAGCCTATGACAAGCATTCAGGGTGTCAAGAACAGCCATGTTTTAAAAAGTATATATAAAATTTGAATATGCATATAACCCATTCTAAATGAGAAATGCACTTTCTACAAAAGTCCAAAAAATATGACATAATTCTTAAAAATCATCTCCCCCCAAATCCATGAATACTTCCGCTGAGTTTACAAAAGTAAGGTTTCAAGTTGAAATTATGCCGCCAAGTTTGTCATATTTCAGACTTGCTGTCTCATATTTTGAGAACCTGATGGTCAAAATGAGAAAAATGTTCTACAGTTTGAACAGTTTTTAACTTGTCTATGGTCAATGTCTCCCAAGGTTTGCAAATTTGTAAACCTTGCCCACCATCCAAGGTTTGCAAATTTGTAAACCTTGCACGCCATCCAAGGTTTGCAAATTTGTAAACCTTGCCCCATCATCCAAGGTTTGCAAATTTGTAAACCTTGCACACCATCCGAGGTTTGCAAGTTTGTAAAACTTCCCCATCCATCAAAGGTTTGGAAATTTGTAAACCTTCCCCCTCCATCCAAGGTTTGCAAATTTTTAAACCTTGCACACCATCCAAGGTTTGCAAATTTGTAAATCTTGCACACAATCCAAGGTTTGCAAATTTGTAAACCTTGCAAGCCATCCAAGGTTTGCAAATTTGTAAACCTTGCAAGCCATCCAAGGTTTGCAAATTTGTAAACCTTACCCCATCATCCAAGGTTTGCAAATTTGTAAACCTTGCACACCATCCAAGGTTTGCAAATTTGTAAACCTTGCCCCATCATCCAAGGTTTGCAAATTTGTAAACCTTGCACATCATCCAAGGTTTGCAAATTTTTAAACCTTGCTCACCATCCAAGGTTTGCAAATTTGTAAACCTTCCCCATCCATCAAAGGTTTGGAAATTTGTAAATCTTCCCCCTCCATCCAAGGTTTGCAAATTTGTAAACCTTGCTCACCATCCAAGGTTTGCAAATTTGTAAATCTTGCACACCATCCAAGGTTTGCAAATTTGTAAACCTTGCCCACCATCCAAGGTTTGCAAATTTGTAAACCTTGCAAGCCATCCAAGGTTTGCAAATTTGTAAACCTTGCATGCCCTCCAAAGTTTGCAAATTTGTAAACCTTACCCCATCATCCAAGGTTTGCAAATTTGTAAACCTTGCACATCATCCAAGGTTTGCAAATTTGTAAACCTTGCTCACCATCCAAGGTTTGCAAATTTTTAAACATTCTCCCATCATCCGAGGTTTGCAAATTTGTAAACCTTTACCCACCTCCTAGGTTTGCAAATTTGTAAACCTTGCCCACCATCCAAGGTTCGCAATCTCCAAGGTTTGCAAATTTGTGAACCTGCTGATTAGGAAGGTGTACATGAAAATTATTTGCAAACTTTGCCTATCATCAAACAGGTTCCCAAATTTTGAAACCTAACCCTTCTCTTAATAATTTTGCACACTTTTTCAACGTCAATTGTTGCAAATTAAAAGTTGAAGAACTGCTCTCTGAAATCTCTTTATATTCATAATTTACATGTACACTCAAGGGTACAGAATACTTTTTTGTTACAGATTGCATACATGTATTTTTTATTTTTTTGACACAAGGAAAAATAATTGTAGAATTTTTCTGCATCTACTGTAGATCCATGTCCACCATATGACTTGTTAATGCACCCTGGAGCTGCCTCGTTGTACAGTGGCCAGTCTCCAGGAATCCATGTTCACTTTTTAGCTAAGAAACAAAGATGAATAACTGTATGTAGGCATGTGCATAAAGACATAAATGACAGCAAACAATGCAATGATATTCTTTTTAAAGGAAATTAAGATTTATTTATATATTCTTCAAAGACATTTCTATTTTCCTTTTGGCAGATTCAAGGGATTATTTGCTCTCCAATATTTTGATCTCCCTGAACTTTCATAACCCTTGTGAAAAATGGTATAACTTGGATGGGAAAATAAAACATGAAGTGCATGTTTCTATCTCTTTTTGTTTTTTATCTTATTTTTAAAAAATATGAATAAAAAGAAAAAGCTGAGAACAATTGCCTATCTTGTACAGCTGAGTGTTTTGCTGTAATTTCTCTCTACTGTCTTTAATTTTTTTGTTAATGCCCTGTAGATAATTGTAATCATATACATACATATTCTTTATTAAATAGGAGTTGAACTGCATTGGTGTCCATCCATATTTGCTTAAACACTTTCAGCACTTAAACATATGGCTGTCATGTACATTTCAAGAAATATATTGCTTTTTTAATAGTTACCAGAACTCAAAGTAACTGCATGTACCTATTAAAGTGAAAGGATGCAATTGCTTACCGTAAGCTCAGTGATCTCTCTGTCACTTCTTTTGACTTTCTACTCCCATTAAAATGATTCAGTCAGTCCCTTCTTCCACTTCAGCAATCTTCTCTCTTGTTCCTTTAGCCCTTACTTCTTCTTTTTTTCTCTCTTTCTTTTTCTTCAATTCTGCTTCCTTTCCCAACATACATGTAGCAATGGCTGATCGACCATTGTAGCAAGTTTAAACATGCTCAACTTCACCCATATGTCAGATGATGTACACATTGTACATATACGTACATACACCCATCCCACATGTAGTTGGGTTCTGGCTACATCTGAGTGGGTAGGATGATGAAGTTTTGAATACAGAGTTCCTGTGTTTCCTGTTCTTACAGAGGATAACCAGAAGGATTTTACTCCCTTGTGCTGCTGTGTTTGCATAACAGTTTATTTAAAGAGGATAAGTAAACAGATATGATGCAGAGTTGAGAGTGTGCAAGGATACAGTTTATGCATGTACATGTACATAAAGTGCAGCTTTGCCTAATTTACAGATTGACTGTTCAAAGTGAGGGGAAGGGTAAAATTTCCATGTACACTAGAGCTCCACAGTCATCCCAACAATCTTTTTACTACATTTATCAACTTTTATGCATTCCATCTAGAAAAGCTTCCGTATATTAATTTAGATCAGAAGTGTTTAACAGAGCACTAAACCAATAAGTCAAGATGAATTGAAGTGTTTTGTAACATTGATAAAGTGAGATCTAGTGGTTAAACTAGAAAAGCTGGTACAGGCTAACTTACTTAAATTAGGACATTATACTTTTCCATGATTATACACACTCTTGTTCTAGGTACTGACATTAACTGCATTAAGGCAACTTAAAAAAATTATTGGATAGTATATTGTTTTCATATTGTAACTTTCAGCATAATGATGAAGCAAAGCTTGAAACTGCAACTGGTTGCAGGACTTTAGAATCCAAATTCCTGTGAATGTTACACCATATATGCAACAAATAACTTCTAAATGTCTGGGTAAGCCATACTGCACAAGGTCAAAATAGTGATGTGAGGGCTTATTCATTCCACATGCTCTACTTATACATGTATGTGTGCCTTCAAATTACACCCTCTCATTACACTGCAATTACACAGTGTCTCAGGTCAGAACTTGTACAGTATACATAAAGCCTTTCTTAAATTGCTTCATAATTATCCTAAAAGTACCTCTCCCCCTAAAAACAAGACAAAACAAAACAAAACAAAAATTCTGCAGCTCAAACACACTAGTATTTATCAGTACAGATTTATATTTTTTGTTTAATACATGTAATTGGAGCGCACTCCTGTGTGAAAAGTCATAACCCCTTCAACTTATTTTTCGTAACTTTAAACTTCTCATTTTACACATACCTACTGATAGAAATCTATATCAAATGACAATAAAATGCGACTTGGGTGAATCCCCTTCTTGTTACACTAGTCTTCATGGTAAATTTGGGTTCACAGTTGTCGAGTTATAGTGATCTGAAATCAATGCTTTATTATTACTTTTTTTTTTTTTTTTTTTGCTGTATAAAATACATGTACATGTGGATATGTGTATATGTGGTTTAAAGCATCAATGCAGAAAAAGAATTAGACAAAGTTGCTCTACACTGTGTATCACTCCACTCAGATCTCCCAACCACATCATGTCTGTTTACTTTCCTTCTTTAGATAAACTATTAGGCACACACTACATTCTATGCCCCTACCGGCTAATTATAATCCTACTGGTTATCCTCTGTAAGAATGGGAAACAAGGAACTCTTCATTCAAGGCTTTGGCCTCATAACTTTGGATGTTAAAAAGAATTCAGCTAAATGTGGGGTGTCTGGGCACTAGCTGACATTGGAGTGAAATTGTGCATATTTGAGCTTGCTTGCCATGGTCGACCAGCAACTGCTCTATTGGAAAAAGAAGCAGAACTGCATGAAGAAATGGAGAGAAAAAGGAAGGTATGCTAAAGAAATGAGAGAGAAGACTGATGGAATTGAAGAAGAGACTGACTGGATCATTTGGATGGGAGTAAAAAAAGTCGAATAAAATGACCAGAAGATTATTGAGCTTGCAGGTAAGCAAATTCATTATTTCATCAAGGGTAGTTTATATATATTAACATTCAAAATATATTTAGAATGAGTTAATTTACAGCAATGATGCTGAATTGAATAAAAGGGTACCAATTGGATCATGCAGGCATACTAGTAATCAAGTGCGTAACTATGCATAATATACTGCTTGATTAGAATAATGCGGAGGACATTACTGAACAAGGCTGATAAACTTGTATCAATGAAGTTCAACCAAAAAAAAACAAAACTCAACTATATAGGGAAGGAAATCATCATCAGTCTTTTTTGTTTCTTTCTCTTGTTTTTTTTTTTCCGTTCTTATTGTTTGGTTATGACACAAAAATTAGAGATGAAATGTCTATTTCTAAAGTGGAATGGGTTCAGTGCATTTCAGTTTGATAAGTACTAACAAAAGAAAAATCGAAGCATAAACAAAAATTTACATATTTCAACCTGCAGTCTTATAATGTAAGTCATGATTTGATTTAAATGGTACGTAGTTTACTGCTAGTCTCTGACTATGCAAGCCAAACAGGAATATTTGATTTTGATTTGTGAAATATAATTTTGATCTAAGTTTTATATGGGTGTGACCTGTTATTTCAATTGAATATTTTTTGGTAATGGAGAAGATTTACAAATATGCAAACCTTGGATTATGGGAGAGATGTACGAATTTACAAACCTTAAATGATCTGAAAGGTTTACAAATTTGCAAACCTAAGAGGTTGGGGAGGGTTTACAAATTAACAACTGTAAGTTTGGGGAAGATTTACAAATTAGCAAGCTCTGTAGTTTCGTGAGGTTTACACACAGGGTTTACAAGTTTGCAAACCTTGGATGGTGGGCAAGGTTTACAATTTGCAAACCTTGGATGATCTCAAAGGTTTACAAATTTGCAAACCTCGGAGATTGGGGAAGGTTTACACATTTGCGAACCTTGGATGGTGGGCAAGGTTTACAAATTTGCAAACCTTAGATGGTGGGTGAAGGTTTACCAATTTGCAAACCTTGGATGATGGGAGGTTTACAAATTTGCAAACATTGGATGGTGAGCAAGGTTTACAAATTTGCAAACCTTGGATGATGTGCAAGGATTATAAATTTGCAAACCTTGGATAGTGTGCAAGGTTTACTAATTGGCAAACTTTGGATGGTGGGGCAAAGTTTACAAATTTGCAAACCATGGATAGTGGGCAAGGTTTACAAATTTGCAAACCTTGAATGGTGTGCAAGGTTTACAAATTTGCAAATCTTGGATCATGGGCAAGGTTTACAAATTTGCAAACCTTGGATGGTGGGCAAGGTTTACAAATTTGCTAACCTTGGATGATCTCAAATGTTTAGAAATTTGCAAAACTTGGATGGTGTGCAAGGTTTACATATTAACAAACCTTGGATGGTGTGCAAGGTTTACATATTAACAAACCTTGGGTGGTGTGCAAGGTTTACAAATTTGCAAACCTTGAATGGTGAGCAAGGTTTACAAATTTGCTAACCTTGGATGATGTGCAAGGTTTACAAATTTGCAAACCTTGGATGGTGGGCAAGCTTTAAAAGTTGGAAACCTTGGGGAGTGGTTGGGTAAAGTTTACAAATTTGCAAACCTTGGATGGTGGGCAAGGTTAACACATTTGCAAACCTTGGATGGTGGGCAAAATTTTCAATTTTGCAAACTACTGATGATATGAAAGGTTTACAAATTTGCAAACCTTGGATGGTGTGCAAGGTTTACAAATTTGCAAACCTTGGATGGTGTGCAAGGTTTACAAATTTGCAAACCTTGGATGGTGTGCAAGGTTTACGAATTTGCAAACCTTGGATGATGGGGCAAGGTTTACAAATTTGCAAACCTTGGATGGTGTGCAAGATTTACAAATTTGCAAACCTTGGATGGTGTGCAAGGTTTACAAATTTGCAAACCTTGGGAGACATTGGCCATAGACAAGTTAAAAACTGTTCAAACTGTAGAACATTTTTCTCATTTTGACCATCAGGTTCTCAAATAATGAGACAGCAAGTCTGAAATATGACAAACTTGACGGCATAATTTCAACTTGAGACCTTACTTTTGTAAACTTAGCGGAGGAATTCATGGATTTGGGGGTAGATGATTTTTAAGAATTATGTCATATTTTTTGGACTTTTGTAGAAAGTCCATTTCTCATTTAGAATGGGTTATATGTGAAATTAGTTCCCATGACCGACAGCTTACCTCAGCACCACGTCATGTCATCATTGACTAGCAAATGATTTAAAGACTAATGAAAGACTAATGAAAGAATAATGTAAGACTAACTGATTTCAGTGTAGGACTATTTACGGACCAGTTCTTTCTCATGCAATACTAATTATTTCCAGGATTACTCAAATAAGACATAATTTAATGACTAATTAATATTAGTCAGTTTAAAAACAAATGACTAATTATTTCTTAGTCAAATAAGACATAGTGAATGACTGATCTTTTTAGTCATTTGACCAACTTTCATTTTCAGTGTAGATTCTCAGCCTTTCGCATGTCGTC